>JASSUY010026025.1:0-13330 GCA_032466535.1 Forpus xanthops
TAACACCGATGTTTTCAGTTGCTGCTCAGTAATGTTTACTCTGACCAAGGACCTTCTGAGTCTCATGCTCTGCCAGGAGGGAGCAGAGACAGGACACCTGATCCAAACTGACCAAAGAGGTATTCCATACCACAGCACGTCATGCCCAGTATACAAACCGGGGGCAGTTACCTGGAAGGGCTAGATTGCTGCTGTGGTCAGGCTGGGTTTTGGTCTGCAGGTGGTGAGCGGTTGTATTCTTTTCTCTTGTTATTTCCCTTATCATTATTATTACCGGTGGTAGCAACAGTAGTTTGTGTTATACCTTAGTTACTGGACTGTTCTTATCTCAACCTGTGGGAGTTACATTCTTTCAATTCTCCCCCCCATTCTCCCCTGAGGAGAGGGGGAAGAAAGGGGTGGAGTGAGGGAACAGCTGTGTGGTTCTGAGTTACTGGCTGGGTTTAAACTGTGACACCCTCATCTTCATTAAATTCTTAGGAGAAGCAGTTGTGCAAGCTGGAAGGCAGAGCTTATGTTCAGAGAGCTCTGAATAAAGAAGTGGCCTGACTGAGTGGACCTCATAATATTCAGCAAAGACAAAACCAAAGTCCTGTATTGGAAAAGGACAACCCACTGAAGCAGTACAGGCTGGAGATGCAGCAGCAGGATAGCAGCTCTGCAGAATGGCACCTCAGGCCCTGCTGAGCAAGGTGCGCCAGTGAGACCTTATGGCAATGAAGGTAAGATATGGGCTTACATTAGCAATAGAGTAGCCAACAAATTGAAGGAAGTGATTTTTTCCAAATATGGCAACTTCTTTTGGGACTTCAGTACAAGAAAGCTGTGAATGAAGTGGACTCACACTAACAGAATCACCTTGGCCAGATGATCGCTTGTGCTCATCATTCTTTATCATTCCAATAACAATTACATCAGCTGCGCTTTATTGTAATTTTAAACTTGATTCCAAACCACTAATGGAAACTCTGAGTAATATAGGATGTACCAAGTACTGAAGAATGCTATTAGAAAAACTCATCATATGACTTCATATAGGGAACTACTCAGAGAGCTGCTTAATCCATTTAACCTGTGTCCCTCCCATCAAGAGCAGCTGATGCATGGTCTTCCTGGAATGATACTGAACAGTTTACTTTTTATTCATTTTTTTAATAGTGATGCCGTTACAATTTGTTTTCCAGGATGAAACCCATGAATTCACAGATATTTTGGCTGTTGTTCCTAACAGCCATTCTGGATCATTACCATTTTGGTGAGCAATTTCACACTATAAATCTGTCTTATTTTTCACACAGTCAAATTCCAAAAAGGTAAAATAAGAAAATGAAACTGGAAAGAATCATATTTAACTTTCACACTTTTCCACTGGCAAACACTTTCCACCTCCATCTTCCTTAGAGAACTTCTTTATTTGCATGAGCTTCGGTGAAGTCAGGGACAATTCCAGGAATAAGTCTTAACTAACTTGTACTTCCAAACTTTATATTTAACATGTTAACACTGAGCTCTGTGTGTTAACGTAGGATCAACAAATGGCAAATGCTTCCATATGAAAAAGAGTATCTCCACCCACAGAAACAGAATTCAGCTTTCCTACACAGCAAACAATAGAGAATGAATATGCCCCTCAGAGGAACAGCCAGAATAAAAACAACCACACCCCAAACCCAAGTGGGATTCTCAGATATTTTCAATGTTTCTTTCCTAAGACAGCGCATATTCTCCTACAAAGGTGAGCGGCAGGAACAAATTTACTGTCGATCTTTGAAATGCTCAGGAGTTTCTGTGCTTACAGAGGGAAGAGATTTAATAACATCATTGTTTTTTACACCAATCCGCCTCATGACTTTTTTTAAGAGTAAGCATCTAGAAATCGGGAAACTTTCCAGATATTCAAAGGTGGAACAGTGACAAAATGTCTTCAAGAGAAAGAAGTCCACCAGCCAAAAAGTGCAAGAACCATAAGAATTTATTTGAAACACCTTCATTTAAGTTTTCGTTACTAGATTAATAAGCTTATTTAGTATTTGCACAGTGCTGAATGCATTCAACAATATTGCCTCCATGATTCTAAAAGCCAATTAGAATGTCAGTGTTTCAAACTGATTTATTGCAATTTTCATATAAGGTCATTTTAAAGCTGCCTTGTCTCAGCTTTTATAAATTAATTTAAATGCTCTGTAATACCAGCTGCTTAAGCCATGTGCTGTAATTCTTATCTTGTGATCACCAAGAAAACTTTGTCGAAACTGCTTCACAGATACTGAAAAGAGAATAACTAGAAATAAAATAAAAAATTCAATATGCTCAGCAGTGTATGACAGAGTTTTGCAAATATTTCTGCTTTCACAGTTCAAATTTCCTCTAGGATCAGCAAGTTAACAATGCTTCTACTTTTAAAATTGCAATTAGGATTATCTAAATGTTATACAAATCAAAGACAAGAGCTTTTGATACTCAAAAAGCTAGTCTGTTTGAACTGGATAAGGCTTAAATGGGGAATGAAGTATTTCATTATGGAAAATGCTCGTAAGATTTACTAGCAGATTCACAGATTTTTTAAGGCCAGCAAGACTTGTCATATAAGCACATCTTCTGAATTACACACGCAAAGAACCTCACATTGCATCTACTGCATCAAGCCCATTCCTCTTTGAATTACCCTTTACTTTTTGAAGGACACTCAAGTCTTGTTTCACACATTCAAAATGATGGAGAATTCACCAAGTCTGCAAGGTACTTCTGTAGCTCACTGACCTTATTGGAAGAAGGTGTTTTCTTGCTTCCACTTTGAATTTGATTAAACTTAGACTGAAACTCTAATGCACTATTTTTTGAAACAAGGGAGAAAGGTCCTGTAATTAGACAAAACAATTCCCAGTTTAATATGCATGCTGTAGTTAAGTCATCACTTAACATAGTTTTGCATAGAGAGAAATCTAATTTCTCCAGCTTTTCACTGCAAGGTATGATTTCTAGACTTTCAAGTTCTTTTCTAATTATCCTCTCATTAAGATGTCACTTAATATTGAGTGAATTTAAATCACTTAGTAATATCTTCTAGCAATTCACCCTTGATTGTTTCAGCCTTTGACTTCCTAGTATTTCTATCAGTCTCTTATAAATTACTTTTAAAATATATTACTGAACAGTGGGAGTTCATAGCTAAGGTAGACTTCAGCAAGTTCATTCAGAAGTAGTCTTGAATTTTGTCAAAATAAGTGTGAATTAATAGTTTTCAAGTATTTGCTACAATCATGAACTATTTTGCCCCAAATTATTTTTGACTTGACATGACTTTGTGTGCACTTGCATTAGAAATGTGCATACTCTAATGAGAAATATATTACAGAATCCACTTTAAAACTACCACTAAGATTTTATCGTAGGCAGTGAGCCTAATCACCCAATTCCATCCCTTTCTCCAATAGTAATACCCCAGCTCAATTATTTGCATGGTTTGTGTGTAGTCTACATAAAACAAACAAAAAAAAAACCTTATAATTCTGCAAGATTTTCTAATAATTAACAAAAATCCTTTCTGTAAATTATTAGAAGTAGTCTAATACTCCAATATGGCAAAACAAGACTCTAGCCCAAGCAGAACAAAGGTGGAAAGAACTCTATGGTCAAATCAAAGAGCACAACTAATAGGAAAACATACCGTAATTTACAGACTAGTCCTTTCATTAAATGATTATTCTCACAGATCTTGTTAACTGTATTAAAAGCAGAAAAGGTCATATGAAAGGCTAATATAACTGAGATAACTATGAGCCTTTTAAGGTATCCACCTTCATAAAAAGCTGCAGCATATTAAATTTATTTAATTACTTTAGAGTAATTTCTAATTTCAAAAGCCTATTTTTATGGGACAATGATAAATTAGAGCATAGATGAATTATTTTACAGATTAATACATACAGTTCTTGCTGCAATCAAGATTTTATATGGTTCTAATAGTTTAGCACTTATAGTAGGTTTTTTAAGTGCCAAGCAATTGTAATTGTTCTCTAACATATTGGATTAATTTAATACCTCCCAAGTTGCAGAAAATTTGACTTTTGCAGTGGAGCACACTTAATCACCATATTTCCTTTCAGAATAATAAAATAAGACATTTAAAAGGAAAGGAATGACTTTGAAAAAGAAATAGAATATTGCTAATTATCACACCACAGCACTGGTATATCTCAGACTTATTGAGATGAAGGCTCAGGCAGGACATAGGTGCACACCATAAGCCCCTTGCTTCTCATTTCCACAAAAAAATAAATCAGGTCCATAGTGGCTGGTGTTGTCACTGTGTTTCAACACATCCAGAGAAGTGGGAACTCAAGTACAGAAATGTAGCACCTGTGGAGGTACATTTATCTGAATACTTACAATGCTATGCATAAAACTAGTTCTGTAAGTAGCATTCATGTTCAACATTTTGCTCCTTGCGGAGCATTTCACTTCTGTTAGTCACTTGGTTAAACAACTGGAGCTCTCCATATGATACCCTACACTAAACATTGCAGATCACAAGTCACACAAGCACTCTGTATTAAAGTGAGGAAGTTAAGCTTAATGTCTGTTTTTAAGGAAATCTTTTTCTCTTTCCCTCATCTTCTAGGAAGTCTTTGCTAAATGCAACATCTCCATTATGTGTGAACAATCAAGCCAAAGCCTTTTGAGCATTGGCCTATAAACTCCTAGATTATGTGTATCTGATTTTTTTTTTCCCTTTATTCTTCACAGTTTTTATTCTTTTGGTAATGAAACTAAGCTTTGAAACTGTATCCAAAGAGTCTGCCCAAGTATGCGTACAGGTACACTGAGTGCAACGCTTCATGTCTCACTTCCAGTGATACAGCCAACTGTGAACAGAGCTTATCCACTTACAATTTGAGAAATAGTTTACCCAATGCTTCATGCCCAGCTGTCAAATTTAAGCCAGGGAGCTTCCTGATTACTCCACTTTCTCAAACTTCTCTTGGCTGACACCAAGCAGAGGAGCAGGCTTGGCTCAAGTACGCTAGCAGGCACACTAGAGTTTGGTGCTACAAGGGATGACTTGGACAGAGGGACAAGGGGGCAGCATGCCCTGGAAAAGGGGTGGAAATGAAAGATTTAACCTCCTATGTAAGAAGAAAGCAAATCACGCATGTTGAAGTCTGGTGTCTAAGGCCAAAATACTTTTTATTTTAGATGAAGGTAATAAAGCACTATAAAAATACAAAAATGAAAGAAAAGATACATAGCAGCATTTGTTTTCCACCTCGGAGCAAATGACTAATAGATTGGGTTAGCAATGAATTTTTGATTTCTGAAGAAACATTAAAGTTTGATGAACTACTGGTTTATTAGTTTCTGGGAGAACAATTCCTCCTCTTGTGTAATGTAACAAAAAAAGCAAGACACGGTCACTGTGGAGACAGAGCCATCACCAACCACTGAGGTTCAGAGTGACATTGTAAATAGGAGGCTCACCTTTAGGTCATTGGTTGAATTTTAAATAGCGGAGTTGCATGTGTCTTTTGCCACATTGTTTGATGTCCTGGGTCAGCTCGATCTCAAATACAGCTCAGTTCCTAACAGACAAGTGTTCTCATCATAAGCACTGCAGTAACAGGTAACCTCTCTGATAAGCCTGGCAGAAAGCAGCATCCCTAAACCAGCTTTCCTGAAAATACTATCTCACAACAACCTTCCCTCTGCAAAAACAGGAAAGCACCTACTTTCCTTTCCCCTAACACTTGAAGCCAAGCTAATGCTCACTGAATACCACAACACAAATGTCATCACACCATTCACCCTTCTCAGTTTCTGGGAAGGATGACAGCCCCTGTGCTTTTACATTTGGAACCAGTCTAAATCACATTCAATGCATCCTTGTGAACATCAGATACCTTGCTTTTTCAACAAAAATACCTGAGTGCTGGTGTAGCAGGGTTTTCTTAATGTTTTTTTTTTCCCTTTTAGAGACTGAAGAAGCTTGTTGTGAAAAACAATGCAAAGAAACTTAATAAACTCAAGCAACCTGTCTCCACACTTACAATTTGCAAATTCTGGCCAAGTTTGAGTAGGATTTGCTGTTGGAAAGGAACAGCTTTATGTGCCACAGTTTAGATGCATTCCTAGCTAAAACCAAATACTTAATTGAAGCCTTAAAAAACAAGCTGAGGAAGACAATTGTATAATTAATAGAGAAGCAGCCTTAGGACCATTGGTCACCTCAAACTGTAAAACCACAGCATAAAATGTGACACCGCAAAAAAACCATTTCATTTGATCTATGCTTCATGAAAAAGCAAAACAAATGTTCTACAGATATTTTCAGCAGCTGAAAACTGGCTATCACTAGAAAAACACAGCTACAGACATTCCTCGTTGCTGGCCTGAGCTGTTCTCAAAATAATCCAATGTAAGGTCCACTGACTGAAATAGTTCTAATACTCTGCGATCACAAAGCATTAAACTGCTGGTTTTGGTCCATCACCTTGCTTGTGCTTCAGAGGTATAAGTTAAGCTTCAGTCTTTGGTTTGCAAAACTCCCTGAACAATCCTGGCCTCCTTCATTCTAAAATCTCAAAATAGTCACTGCTGTTTTCTTGCAAATGCATTAAAGTAACATTACAAATAGCATTTAATTGTATGCCAGTTAAACAGCAGAGATTAAGGAGCCAGAGTCATTTTGCTTGTCTCAGGAGCAGCTATGAGCAGCACTGAAAAACACATGAACTGTTGCCCTCTGTGCATCATCAGACCAAAAGGAACAGGAGAAGGAGAATTTTAATAGCATCTAAAAAGGTGAATCCCAGAATCTATTTAACACCAAAAAGAAGAAAAAATATAGAGAAATTATGTCGAAACCTGCCTTGTTTTTCAAGCAGTTCATCACGTTTTCTCTCACTGTTGCAGAAACAAAGCCACCATGTGTAGTTTCAAGAAAATATTTAAATAAAATTGATGAAGTGTCAACACTTGACTGCTTGCTTAAATTGGATAAAATCATAAAAGCTGTTACAGTGTGTTCAATTTGTTCCAATGTTATTACATACCATAAGGCCTCATTCGAGCAGCGAGAATACTGCAGATTACAAGATGTCTTAGACTCCCTCCTACAGCATGAAATACAATCTAAAGCAACCAAAATTCTTTTAGTGGAGCTAATTCCTTCCCACCAAGGCTCAACAGGCAAAAAAAAAAGAATCACTGTTCCTTTATGCTGTAAGAACACTTTGTAACTTGCTTAATGGGAAGTTAAATGAACCAAAGCTTCAGACAGCAAAAAAAAATGACCATCAATTTATGTGCCAAATTTTTATACTTAAAAACTGAGGTCTTGGGTCTGGTGTATTTATAATTTCCCAAGTTTGAGCTTCTAGTATTATGATATTTTTCATAGTTTTTGCTTTCTGAGGAGTATAGATTACTATCTGAGAGGGCTCCTGTTTCTGTCTGGCTCCTACTGAGTGCACTTTACACACATAGTCCAGGTCACTAATCAAGACGGCCATAGCAAGCTTAGCTGTTTGTGCTCTAGGTGCACCTCAGCTGATGAAAAGTAGTACACAAAAGCTCAGTACATACTCCCATCACAACACAACTTACATTATCAACTGAAAAGCAGACATCTGAATGTTAATTTTTTCTCTCTTTTTCCATAATCTGTCACACTCAGATGGGAAGCACAACAGAAGTCCCGAAAGACCATCTCTAGTCCTCCCAACACCTTACCTAGGAAATAATCCTAATACACTTGTATTTTCTAAGCACAAGCTGAGTGGTGAGTTCTCATATTCCAGCTACACAGATGTGTTGGTCTGAAGTCCTGGACCAAACATCTTGGGGTGTGCACTTCCAGGCCTGGAGGACAGTGAGGCTACAGCCTCTCAGCAGTGTTTCCAGCCTCAGCTCAAGTCAGCATATGGTGCTAACACTCACGTAAGAGGCACCCACAGAGCCTAGGAACTTGAGTGGACACCAGTGCCACAGCAGTATGACACTGCACTGAACAGCTTCCACCTCACTTGGAAAGCAGCACACCAGATAAAGATTAATCCCTAGCTGTTTAACAATATCCATTCATCCATATTTCTTGCGCAGCACAGATACTTAGATTTGAAAATTAGACATCCACGTATTTATAGAGGCAGTCAACTTTATGGTATCTTTGTACACCCCATGTGAGTGAGAAGCAAAGGGTTCTGACCATAAATAAGAAGCATATATTCCACGACCCAGTGTGTCTTCCACAAGACCAGGTAAAAAACACAGCAGTTAATAAAATATTAAGATATTCTAAGCATATAGTAACCACTAGTAAAAAACTAGTATGAGAAATGCACCAGCGTACTTCAGTCATAAAACACCAGAGGAAAAGAGCCTTAAAATTTAAAAACTGATAATAATTTTTTAATATCAGTGTTATGAAACTTTTCTTTCTACTGTTACTCAACTGTGAAAACCACAATGGAAATTCATTAAGGTTTCATCCAGTCTGGCCTCTAATTGACACCCTTGTGCTCTGCAAGATCCCATGCTAGTGTGGGGTTGGTCTCCTGCACTGGGGTGGGAGTGCCAGTGGTGAATCTCTCGCATGGTTTGTAAGCCTTTTTGCCAACAAGCTGCTCCTCACTGGGAGCCAGATACAATACTCCAAACAAACCCCTAGATCACTTCAGACTTTGCAGAATTTTACCTCTTGAGCACACCTTAATGCCCCATAACCTTTTAAATGTCATGTCTCAAAAACATTGCTTCTTCAGCATACAAATTAAGGAGAAAAAGTCAAAATAATTGTCATAAAATAATTATTTGTTCTGCATTGGAAAATTCCCCTCTGCCTTAGTTTACTATTTATAAACCACCAGTCTGGGATTAATTATTATAAATCCTTAAAGCCGAAAAGAAGATTTTAGGCATGCTATGCTATATATAATCTATATACCATTATTAAACTGCAGCTCAAATTCACTTTATGTCCTATTTCTGTTGGTCATCTTTTAACATTTCTGTATTTTACCTACAGCAAATTTTACTCCTCAAGAGAAAGCATTTCTTAGTGTTTTCAAAACACCGGACCATCTATCGCATGTGCCACTGCACGAGAGGAGCGGTGTCACTCACCGGGCACCCCGTCTCTCATCCAGTAATCAATGTCTGTTCCATCTGCTTTGTCGAAAACATCTGTAACATTGATGGGCTGCAGCAGAGTCATGATCTCTTTCACGATCTCCCGAGCTTTAGCACTGCCAGTAAAACCCAGTCCAGATGGCTGGAAGGTGCCCTCATCGGACTCCATGACGATATCAAAGTTGGAGATATTTTCCTAAACATATAAGGAAAGAAGATATTGGTTTGTGACTTCTATTTGAACTGGCACCATATACTAGATCCTGTATGTCTGTGTGAGCATACCATAACAAATTAGTTTAATAAGCATAGAAATGCTTCCTGCGATCCTGTGTATATATGTATAAATGAAGGGATGTAATCTTTCTGCATGAAAAAGCTGAAACAGTTCCAATTCAGTTCTAAGCCACCAATATTCTCTAGGAGCCACAAAAGGACAGGCCTGCTGTCCCCAGACACTTGCTTGAAGATTTCTAAAGTGCCACCTAGAAAGGTAAGGCATGACCACCGTATTTCATTTTTCACTTGTAGCTCTCGCTTCCTTCTTAGACCTGAAACTCAAATTCTGTTGCAGGGCAGAAGGTACACAGTCTGGTGGGCTTTAAAATTAGATGCATTCAAAGCTTGCTTAGACTGTGAAAGACATCCAATTTAAAAACAAACAGACGAACAAACAGCTGCCACCTCTTTAGAAACATATTATTTTCGATATACCATGCAGTCAACTGACTTCAGTTGGAGGACTGAAATGCCAAGGTTTCCTCCTGATCTGAAGGAATAATGCCTGTTTTAAGGGAAGTTTGTGCTTTCAACGTAAGTCCTTACAGGAAATGTAAAATGTTAAGATTCTGTGCACAAACAGCATAATAACATTTACTTTTAGTGCATACTTAGAAGATCCCTTTTTGCTAAAAGAAGAAAATTATCATCTAGGGTCATTTACTTGCTTCCCATGTACTCAGAAGTCCAGTCACAAAGCTTTAATTGGCATATAATAATTAGGGACTTTGTCTGAAGGAAGCTCTCACTCTTTTTGAGAGGAATATAACTTTTATTTTATTTTTGCAAAATATAGCAGTTTATGGTCAGGTCAGGCAGAAAAAAAGCCATACTTCAGACTATCTCGAACATGACTACAAGAACTTACTGCAGGTATTACTCCTGTGCCCAGACCTCATTTCAGAACTTTATGGTTGTCACAGGTTATTACATGAAAATCATTACAACAGATACGTGACAGCAGTGAGTATCAGATCCATGTAATCAACAGCTTACATAAAGCTGAGATACAGTAGAGAATTCTTCCACGTTTTTCTGGATATAAAATCAAATATGAACCACAGGTGGCCATGAACGTGATATTCACATGAGTTTTCAGGAGTTCTTTGCAGAATTTGCTAGAAACTTTGTTTTACACTCTACTTTCCCAAAACTTTCATCTTTCAAGCGAAATAAGTTCCAACATAGCAGAAGTTTTCACTTCAAACCTGGAAATACATCAGAAGTTAAAAAAATCTAATACAAAATCTTTGTGTACGATGAAGCAACTATAAATATTTTATGGTATAAAATAACCAATCTACCTATCCACCCATTCAGCTACCAGAAATCAAGGTGGAAGTACCATTTTTGCCAAATTAGCAATTGCTATTTTTATACAATGAAAAAAGTCTTCAGTTTGTAAACAATTCAATGTGAAGAATTAGGATACATAGAATCATAGAATCATAGAATAGTTAGGGTTGGAAAGGATCTTAAGATCATCTAGTTCCAACCTCCCTGCCAGGGGCAGGGACACCTCCCACTAAACCATGCCATCCAAGGCTATGTCCAACCCGGCCTTGAACACTGCCAGTGATGGAGCATTCACAACTTCCCTGGGCAACCCATTCCAGTGCCGCACCACCCTTACAGTAAAGAATTTCTTCCTCATATGCAGTCTTACAGGTCATGAGCCTCAACCTGATACTGTGATTCACAGATACTCTGAATATTGTGGGAAAGAAGCAGACTAAGAAAAGCACACTGCTTGGTAAGAGGGACCCATAATGCTCCAGTGTCAGAGGTAAACCAGATACAATATCTCAAAATGTAAATCTTTATATCACAAACCCAGGGAGCAAGACTTAGGGAAGACAATACACATTTTGATGTTCTGGTGAATTGCCAGTGAAAGCTGACTGCATTACAGTGATCCCTACATAAATATCAGGATAGAAATCATTTGGAAATGGCCTCTTTGGCTGAGTCTTTGAAGCTGGATTTCTGATTATTTTTAGAGATGCTGCAGTGAGTAGGAGCAATAAGGCAAATGGAAAGGATTATTTAGGGCAACAAGGTGAAAAGAGTGTGCACAGGAGCAGCACAGAGAAGAAATCTCACCTACCACTCCAAAAAAAAAAGAATTCCCAAGTTATAAAACTTCATAAACTGCTAGTGTAGGAGCATTACTTCGGCTGTGTTTTCTCATGTAAATATTTGCATGTGTTTTTAATATGAAACTGAGAAAACAAACCACCCACAACACATTACACCATATTGTTGCTCTGTTAGAAAGCTGTTCAGCTCACAGAACGTGCCAGAGTGGCACAAAAATAGGACGCCCTGGGGAGAGAAACTAGACTCATTGAGGGACAAAAAAGAAACTGGTCATGACTGCTTGGAGTACCATGTGTCCTTGGGAAAGCTTTTTCCCTGTTTCATCATCTAGAAGATAGGATTAATTATAAGCCTCTTCACTGTCAAGTTTGAAAGTTGCAATGTTAAAAAAATGGGGTTAGGTGGGTTTCACCATACCCATTATTGCACATATTGGTGTTTCTACCTATACAGAAAGAAATGCACCCTGGAAAATATGCTATAGGGAAGATGCTCTGCTGTCCTTTGCCACTTAGCAAAGTGGGGTGAGATCATTCATTGCTCCCTTGAGTAACTCAAGGCAACAGCACAACAAACCAGCAAGATTCTATAAAAACAACTGCAGGATCAGCTGTTCCCTCGTAGTTAATGTACCATTTAAATAAGCCTTTTAAACTCAGTATGCAATTTCTTTTTTGGAAAGTAATCCCATTTGCTGCATCTTGATACTGTGCCACTTCTCATAGCACATACCAGAAAATTAAAACTGGTTACTGTAACCTGCTGCCTAATTCTCTGAACATCAAAATAGACTTTTATCCTTTATCATCCTTGGTTATAGAAGATGTCACCTTTCTTTATCCTACCATGTTTAGGTCTTTGACTGCATTTTTAAATGAAACTTTACAATTTAATACTGCAAGGGAAAACTGGTTTTCAATAGCTTGCTATTTTCATTGAACACACAAATAGGCATAATCCTTGTCAATACTTTTTCCTATTTTTTTTTTTATTTTAATTCCTTGGATGTCTGTTTTCACTATAAATAATCTATTTTTACCTCTGTTAAGCAAAACTAAAAATATAAGTGCTTCTCATCTTAAGGCAAACACTTAAAAACATGAAATCATAATCAAATCTTTTCAATTAAGAAATCAAACCCTTGTCATACTGCTACTTCAATTCATAAGTAGATACCGGCAATCCCAAGCAGATATATCCTATAAGTAGCTACTTATTCAGTCAAACTGCCAATTGTAAATTCTTAGTAAAAGTTGAGCTAGACTCTAGCATCTCATGGTTAATCTGAGCTACTGACAGCAATTCCTCTTACCCAGCTAAAGCAGTGAGATACCTGAGAGCATAAGGGAGGGAACAGCTGTCCCAAAAGACTTCAGTAACTGGGACTCTCTAAAATGAGGTGTTATTACTTGTCCAATAGGTCATTTGCTGCTTTTCTTTTTCATTCCAGTGGGAAGAATCATCACTTTACAGGGAAAAATTAGATTAAAGAAAAATTAGATTGGATATAAGGAAGAAATTCTTTACTGTTAGGGTGGTGAGGCACTGGAATGGACTGCCCAGGGAAGTTGTGAATGCTCCATCACTGGAGGTATTCAAGGCCAGGCTGGACAGAGGCTTGGGTGGCATGGTGTCATGGTTTCAGGTGTAAATCAATCTGCCTGCCCACTCACTCCTCACACCTTCTTCCCCCCACTTCAAGGTGTGTGTGTGGGGGGGATGGGAAGAGGAACCGAAAGAATGCAACCCCCACGGGTTGAGATAAGGACCATTCAGTAACTAAGGTATAACACAAATCACCACTGCCACCACCAATAACAACAAT
>JASSUY010026026.1:666-12121 GCA_032466535.1 Forpus xanthops
TAACCTATTTTATGCAATAGAAAATGTTAAAATTTGAATTCAAAGTGGCAGTCTGATTCCCTGCTCTATGTTTTAATAGCATGTCTGTAACAAAAAAAAATAGTGGAGAATTTAGCTCAGGTATGAGAGTACTAAGATCAGGGATTAGAATAACCCAAATAATCAAAGAACTGTTTAACTGGCAACTAACAGCTAGGGTACTTAACATAGCAGATGATACTAGATGATAGTTCTAATGTTACTAAGTTGAACAGAGTTGTGCTTGGGAGCATATGCAAATTCCAAATTTGCAGCTTCACAGATTGCTACTTTTTGTCTATGAGAGCTCTGTAACTTCTTTAGATTTCTGTTTGCTGCTATTTTGAATACAGCTATAGACTAATTGTCACTGTATTCAGCTAGGATTAAAACTTATTGTACCTAAAGAACATAATTGTAACTTATTAATGTTTATTCCTTACAAGTTAACTACAAGACTCTCATTCACATGCAGTGGATGTTTTTTGCATGCAAGTTGTTCAAGTTTTATGTAGTCCAGAGTTGTACTTAGTAGAGCACCATGGGGTCATGCTTGTCTGTTGTACTGTATAAAAACAGTAGCTAATTTTGGTGGCTTTTTAGAAATAAATTGGACTATAAACTGGACCTTTTGACAACAGCACATCAGGAAAGAGTGTGGGAGCACTGTTTTACAGTTTGTGTAATTCCAAAATTCCTATTTGAATTATTTTCATATTGCATCCATTCAGGTTGTCATATTTTAGGCAGAATGCTGCTGATCATTATTAATCGGCTGTAATATCTAAAGCAAAACAGTTCTTCTTAGAAATAAAGCATTAATGACAGGAGTTGAAGATTTTATACCAATTCATCTGAAGACCAAATGCTTCATGGCATGCTGTAAGCAGTACTTGATATTCACGAATTCTGCTGAATGAGACTGCAGTATTATTTTTCGCACCCTTGCAGTTGTGTGTTATTGTGTTAAAGATAGATTGGAGAATAAATCTTGTTAGTGTATGTTTTAAGAAGCTATTTATAATTTGCTCTTTCTCTTCTCTATGGAATGGAGTTGGCTGTACTTCTCTTGCCAGCATTGATATTTGTAAATAACTTTCCCTTTGAATACTAACTGTCTGAGATTGACCTAGAAAACTTGGTATGGCTTTCGTTGGTAAGTTAATTCTGGTTTTGTCAGTATAGATGGTTAAAGTATAAGCCACCTGTTAGAAAGAGAAAGCTGAAGGAACTAAAGGATGCACAGACAGTTTGCACAGATAGTGCTTACAATGTGCAGGCAACAGTGGCAGTTAAGTTGTAATCTTGATTCTTGCAAGATTGTTGCAAGATTTTATTTAATAACAACAGTGTCATTGATTAGTGGAGGATTGGATCATTGATTACTGGAAGATTACATTGATAGACACATTACTTATTGTTGCCCAGAACAGCAGTAACCTACAGTAAGAGGTGAAAAAAAGAGACAGTATTTTTCTGTCAGATTCAGCAGATCCTGCAGTCCCTCTGTGCAAGCAGCAGTCTGTTGAAATGCAGGATTTCAGCCTGTAAGTCTGACTGCAAACCTTCTGGGAACTGTTCTTCCCTGCTGGTGACTAATATGCAGGAGCTGACCCATGCATACAGTGACCACTGCAATGTTACGAAGACTAAAATAGTCCTGAGTTATTTCCAAGTGTATAAACCCAGGCACTTTAAAACAGTTGGGCCTTCTGTGTGGGTGTTTCTCAGCAGCCCGGTCTGCAGGAACTGCCTGCAGTTCAAGGCAAACCTGCAGCTTTTCAGCAAGGCTGAACTCATTGCATGTTTTTTTCCACTACTTTCAGTGGTTCTTCAAAGATGCTGCTTTTACAAAGCAAATACATTTAGAAGTCTTCACAGACTTAGAGCCTAAATTTATTGCAGGTTTTAGCCATTCTCTAGTGAATGGGTTTTGCTTTAAGGCTGTTTGTTTTTTTAAATTCTTTTTTCCTGTTGCAGGTTATAATATTTTAACATTGTACAATTCTGATTTTAGTAGTGTTTTTGAGGGAAATAAGTTGCTTTTGTGTGTTCTGATGTGCATGAATTTTATCCCTTTTCAATATTCAGCAAATGCACTCATTATACATTGTAATTTGAGTTGAAGTACAAAGTTCATGAGTCTTTCAACCTTGACACTGCATCAGCTGTAGCTGTCAGAGTGCAAATCTGCTGGACATAGATTATGCTCTTTGCCCTCGATCTTATCTAAACAGTCTTTTCTAAGCTTCAAAGATCAGTAAATTTCCACACCACCATCACTCCTTCCAAGCACTCCATTCCTTCCCCCCATCATTTTCCTCTTCTTTTCAATGCACACCTGTTTAGAAGGAGCTTGCAGTGAGACACGTGGTGTCTGCCAGCACTACTCAATCCCTGTGCTGCATCTTTCCAGACACAGAAAAAATCCTCCGCTTGTTCCCTATCTGCATCTACTCAAATTGCTTCTCTTAAGATTTCAGCATGGCAGACTATTATCTTGATGTTGCCTCTGATGTGTTATAGATGATCATGTATGGTGTTTGTAATGGAAAGGGTGGGTTTGCCCACTTCTCCTGTACTGATGCAAAAGAAGTATTACAGTGTGCAACTGAACAGCACACATGCTGTTAAGTCTTTTGAAAAAGAGGTCTGAATTTCAGAGGTTGTGGAGAGTCATCTCTGTTTCCCTTTGGGAGCTCTCACTCCTGTCAGGCAGGTGCATCTTTGGGAATTGAAGGATGGTTTTTGAAGGAGTCCATCATGATTTGGGGCTGTGACAGTGGCACTCATGGCACAGAACAGGCTCATGTCTGGTAATCCCTGTAGTCTGTACCACAGGTATCTGCAGGTGTGATGCAGTAGCAAATTTAGCATAGCTCCTGTCACCTTTTTACGACAGGAGCGTTTATAGTCTGTCCTTGTCGTATGACAGCCAGTTGCAGCTATGCCACCACTGTAAAATACAGCCTAAAATTGCATCCCTAAATTAAGCATCCATAGAGCCATCTAATGCTGACTCTGTGAGGCTTATGGGTGGTTACTTATGCATTTTATGAAGCTTTGAACAGCTTCACTGTTGCCCATATACTGTCAGTGTTTAGTACAGCATTTTGGTTTTTCACTTTCTAATTCCTCTCCCTGTTGTCGAGTTGTCTTACCTTGTGCTGCAAGAAACGAATCTTGGAAACTGAACTGCAACTGAGTGGTTCATCCAGTGGGCCTGAAAAAAAGCATGATAATCAGAAATACCACAAGTACTTTTCTAGCACACAAGTGAAGAGGGGAAAACCCCCCACGTTTTTAGTATTTAAATGATGTTTTGATGCATTATTTAAACTGGGTTTGATTGGAATTTTTAAGGATCCATTGTTTTATGTCTGATATGTTCTCTGTGTTGGCAGATTTTAATGTTTCCAGTGGGTTGCTGGCTGGACAAGGATTGCATGTAATGTCTGCTTTTCAGTGGCACTGCCAGGGGACAAATGGGCCTTTTGCCCTTGTCTGTGAACACTCAGAAATTAAATGTAACTTAACCTTAGCACAGTCTGGGGAGAAGTTACTACAACCTTGCCATACTCAATTTTTTTAGTAAGATTGTGACATCTGTACTGGCAGAAAAATCCCACCCTACAGCAACAAAAAAGCCCTGCTAAATCATTTGTGGTTTAATCATTGTCACATTGCAACCACAAAGTATCCTAAGTAGCAGCCAAAAAAAATCCTGTTAGGCCTTTTCAGAGCACTTTCCTACCAAAGTGGCTAAACACACACAGTAATTCTAAATTACTTTTGTATTCTGTTTCTACTTTATGTTCTCAAATAGCTTCTAATAAAACATCAGAAAATAATCACTGGAATGAAAACAGTAGTGAGTTAACAGCAACTGAGGAACAGTTTATAGTGTGATATGTTATAATAACTCATCTTCTTAATTCTACTGTTTAAAAAATTATGGTATATTCATTAAAAGGTAGGGATGCTTTTTGATTTCTGGTTTTACTAGAAGCATTTCTTTTTCTCTTTGTGGAACAGCAATCTTCCCTATCAAAAGTGGGATCCAAAAGGTCAGAGATTATTGCAAAGATCTCCATGTAATGTTTCTGCGTCCCTAAACCATGGTGTTTGATACAAAATTGGATGGTTTGGCAAACAGATAATTAGAAAGTATTTTCAAGGAAGTAAAAAAACACTCACTTTTTCTTTTCTGTCACAGTATATAAGAATATCAGCATTTAGGTTGATGGAAGTAAATTAAAAAAAAGTTTTAGTAAATGTAATACACTAAGTTTGCCATTTTTAAATACAGTACCTCATACATCTGTAAACCTCTGCTCTACTGTTTGCAGGATATCTGAAATCTAATAGCTTCCATAGTTACATGTTGTTTAATTTGTGATCTCACATTTCATTATTGAACATATCCACTGTCTGGTCACTGCTGTGTAGTTCGTTCACTCTGTTTGTCAAGGGATTTCAAATGCTTTGGTTGCTGTAAAAGGTGCTTTTTGTCCCAGCCTCTCACTCAAGCACATGCTTCATGGCAGGTAACAAATTGCAACCTAACGAACCTCTGTAACTGAGCTTTCCTGGGGAGCCAGTCACTGGTTCAGTGACCTGTATTACCCAGTATCTCATTTGGCAAAGAATTAAGAATGAAGCAGACACATCATCAGCAGATTTTCCTGAGTGCAGACTCATTTTGGTGCAAGCTGTCAAAGTCCAAGGACCCTCCAGTCTAGCTTTCTAAACCTCATCTGTCAGTGGACTATAATTGGTTTATAAATTGGCTTAAAGATAATAATGGAACTAACCTTTATACACAAAAAGCATGTCTGCAACTGTGATAAACTTCATCAAAACTTAAAAATAGTAGTTCTGAATAATACAGGAGTAAAACTTCCTATTGGGTGATTGGTGGTGGGAGATTAGTGCAGGCTTGTGTTGCAAAACAGTCAGCCGTTGCAGTAACTCACAAAACTGATGTTAGAGCCACTTGTGGAAGTTGTTTTGTTGTGTTTTTTTAGTTGGTTTTTAACTGCTTTTTCTTGCAACAAGAATGCTAATATGGTGTTTGACTTCTGCTGCCTCAGCTTGTGGTAAGGGACAGAGCTGTCCACTGGACCACCGTTAATCCAAAAAACTGAAGTACCTGAACATCAAGTAACATCCATGAATTAAGGACTCGTTGTATGAAATATTGTTCATTCAGCATTTGTTTAATTAGTGTTTTTTCTTCACATCTGCAAATGCTGTCCTTTTGGGCAGATTATTCCCTGTCTGCCTGCACAGAGGCCTCTTTATTACTGTTTTCTTTGTTTTAACATGCTAAAGCTGTCCACACAGAGATGTGCATACAGGCACCCGAACAGAATGTAGGTGTTTAAACACAGGGATTCACATATCCCCACTGCAAATCCTTCTGGCACATTCAGAATGTTAAGTTGCATGTTGTGTGAGAGTACAAAAATACTCTAATCATGGCTTTCCTAGTGGAGTTAGCTGTGATATCTAATTTGTCCTCCCTTCACTGCTTTCTGCAACTACTGAAGTTCAGTATCTGCATAGAAAAATCAGATTAGCAGAATTTGAGGCCTTTCGCTCCTCAGGTTACTTACTGGTTAACTTAAATGGCAGCTGCCATGCCAGCCAGTCCCAGAGAGCTGGGTTTGCACAGCCCATTGTATTATAAAGATTCTAATAGTGAGGTAAAACTAATGTAATTTTAGACTTAAAATAAATTTTAAGAGTTGTGTATTTCTTTTTACTGTACACTATACAACATGTCAATATACTTTAGGTGTAACATGGGGTAGGAGTTCTTTCTTGAATTATGATGGCTTCCTTTCTTCAGTAGGTTGTATTCTGTACTTTGAAGTAATTGCCCTATTAATTGTCCTGTAAAGTAGTTCTCTCTCTTCACAATGTTAGTGTTTTAAGATTATAAGGGTACTATGAAATGTTTGAGGATTGGCATTTATGTCTTCTTTCTTTGTCAAATTCCCTGTTAAAAAAAAAAGGGGGGGGGGGGAAACCTGTTTGTACCTTATTATTAAAGTTTATTCCTAGCATGGTGGGAGTCAGCACGTATCAAACAAGGCAAGGGTATTGCCATTGTTTAAACAAAGACTGGTAAGATCACTTCACTTAGTTCACCATCTCTAGTCAGCTTAAAAATATCCTCATATTTTATCTTAGCACACTAGTAATAGGTAGGTACTACTGTATTGCACAATGCTTGTAGGTTTGGAGGGGAGTGGCTAATAGTTGCAAAAAACCGCCACACTATATTTGTGGTAGCATAAAATGCGAAGCCAGTCCATAGGAAATGCAATCTTTCTATAAGCATTTTTTAATTAAGATTAATTTAACACATATTTACTTGTAAAGTAAGATTTGTACTATTTACTACTCCAGCAGTAGCTTAGTTTCCCTCCATGAAGAACTGTCCCAGTGCTATCTGCAGCTTCTGAAGTATGCATGAAAGAGCTGGAGCTTAAGTACTTCCCATGCGTAGGAAAACTGATGACACTGGCTAGATGGTAGAAGAGTGGTCCTAATCATTTTGCTGGGCTTTGTCTGAAGCACTGTCCTTGTTCCGAGAGAGAGCCCAAAGCTTCAGGTTTTCCATCCAGGCTCATTATTTATTTTGCAGTGGAGTCTTGTGTTGTCTTCAGTGTCTAATGAAATGAAAAAAAAACAGGGCAATAGTGTCACTCATTTGCTCTGTTAAACTTCCGCAGAAAATAGTTATGTGTTTTTTAGTGTTTTTATTTCTGATCAGTTTAATCCTTGTATCTCTTGTTAGTTGTACCTCTTAGTTTGATAAAAGTCACCCTATTTCTGTAAGTGGAGACAGTGGGTTTGGACTGAGACAAATATCACCAGCACAGCTGTAGAAGGGAGCTGTGCTGCAAACTACAAGCACCTCATCTTAAGTTGATTCAGAGCATCCAGGATATGGTTGTGGATTTGTCTTCTAGCAGCAGAGTTCTGACCTTTATTTATATCAAGAGAGGATGAGGCTTCAAATAGTTGACCAGGATCAGAAATTACATATGGCTTTTCAGTCATGGCAATGGAAATAGAAGACTTATGGTAATACTCAGTTAGGAAATAGTGGGAGAAATTTCAAAAGAATATCTAGTGCCCCCAGAAAGAATATTGAAGGCTTTTAGAGTAGATAGAGTTGCCTGCAAAGTACAGAAGCTGAACTGGGAGTTACACACACAAATTCTGTATTCCCACAACCACAAAGTAAACAGGAAAGCAACTCTGATTCAGTAATACTCTCAGTTTGTTATCTGCAATATTGATGTGATAGATTGCAATGATTTCAAGTTTCCATGCAATAGATTGGAGGCTATTGTGAAATAGCTTTAAAGCATAGATGAATCTAGAGAAGTCAAAATTGCAATGCAGTCAATATTCAAAAAGTTCAATTCATTTAAGATATAATTATATTGAATATGGTTGCCAAAGAACAACTCGTTATACTTGTATTATTTCTTGCTGAAGGAAGACTAGATTCCTCTTTAAAGGAGGGAAAATGCAAGAATAGCACATTTTGCACAGGAAAACTGTGCTTTGTGGATGAATGTTATTCACATGGGCACTCTTGGCTTTTCTGAGGAAGCTGCAGCTAAGAGTTTATCCATCATATTGTGCTACACACCTCTGTCTTGTGCTCTTGCTTGGGCCAGGAAGGTGCTTCTTCAGCTGCATGCATGCAACAGACTGAAAAGTTTGATCTCTGGGTAATCTGACGGGGGAAAGGAGGCTGCCTATTAGCTAACTTACATGCTGAGCTGATTCCCAGACAGCATTAATGGGACCTTCAAGGTGCATTGGTTTCTGTGTGGATGGTATACAAGAGGGAGCAGTCCCTTGCTCTTCACTTTGGTTCTGATCTCTGTATTAGAGCCATATAAGACAACTGAATTTTATTTAAGTACTCCCACAGGATAATTCTCTTTCAGTCTTTGAAGCCTCAGTACTTTCAGCAAAAAATTGCTAATGTAATTATGAAATGACATTCATGTTCACAAGACCCTAGAGCTGCTTCTTTCACAGGATTAAAGCAAATGAAACTTGATGGGGTTTTGGCCTTAAAAATTGCTCTTTTTTATTTGTTTAATCATGCCAAAATTGAACAAGGAAGATATTCTTCTACTGTACCTTAGCCCTAGTTGTCTTGACTCTGCAATCACTCTGTTGATGATGACTCAAAGCCACAGTGAACTAATTAAGACAGTACTGTGTTACTAACAAAAGAGTTGCTTTCTTCCTCCCCCAAGCAGTTTGTCAAACAAAATTTTATCCTATATCAAAATAATAGAAATCTAATGTATCCTGGCACTATGTCTCAAGTCAGCCAACAGTATTTTGTAATGCTGTTCTAGTACTTATACTAGAGGACTTGTGTCCATTTAACACGAGGGAATCACCAATTTCTGAAAAGCATCTGTGCCAGAAAGATGTAGGTTTTTAATCTTCTATGTACATAGAAAAGTATAGTCCATCTTAGATGTTCTAAAAGGTTATGATCATTATTGAAAATAATAGGATAGTAATATTTTACGCTATGCATTTTAAATAACTGCATTTTCTAGTTTGTTTTAAAAAACTCACTGATACGTTTGGATCTGTGTAGGCATGATTAGATACAGCTTCTTAATATTTTTTTCATGTGGTTCTGTCTTATAAGGTTCTGCTGTTTCTCCCATTTGTAGTTTTCTGTGCTTCGCTTGCATGATAAGATGATTTTGTCTTGTTTAAACTATTTTCGTGCTAATAGAGTTGCTCTTTCCACCTTTTTTTTTTATATAAGCAAAGGGTGCATGTGTTACATCTGCTTTTTGGAAATCGTCTTTAAAAACTTTCAGCAATAGTTAACTCAGCTGCTTGTTTCTTCTCTCTAAGGGGTCGCCTGGCCTGATATGCACCGTCTGGCTGACAGAGTCCATCTGGAGGAGCTGACTAAAATTGGCATTCTGAAAGGCAATGTAGATGATATGGTGAAGGTTCATCTGGGTGCAATATTTATGCCACACGGACTTGGACATCTACTTGGAATCGATGTGCATGATGTTGGAGGCTACCCAGAGGTTAGTATTAGACCATTCTCAACTGCCTTATAGATTAACCACTCTCAATTCTACCAGCCTTTCTCTTAGTTTATGTATGATTAGCCTGCTACATCCTCTTAGAAGTAGAGCAGATGTGCATTTAAGTTTATCTTTTTCTGGATGTCGTGTCTTATGCAGTTTTCTTTAAGAGAATCTGTTAGTTCATTTAAGCATGAAGTTCTTATGTGGAGAAGTCAACTGATGCTGTCCTTCTGACATTCCTAATCTGTTCAATTCCTGCATAGTTTGTGTTATTCTTCTGTGAGTTTCCACTGTAACATGTAACACTTAAGCATAACCTATGGTGTCAGAGAGAACGTCTAAGTCCACCTAAGACCTGTAGTGGGAAGACTCACTTGCTCCATTCCAGATGTGCAGCAGCTGTGGGAGCTCGCTGCTGCACCTGGGCTAGTAAATTTCACTGGCTGTGTCATATGGAAACAAGCTGACTCATATTCCTTGAAATTTGATTTCCAGCGTCAACATGGGCACCAGTGTAGATGTGTTGTCCTGGAATGAGAATAGAAAGAAAAAGCAGCAAGTTCTATTCTTTGCAAATGTGGAAGTATATAAGCTCTTGAATTCTTAGTTTCTGCAGAAAACACAGAATGATTACCTTTTGAATTATAACATGATGGTTCGTAGCTGTGGTCTGAGAGCAGAATGGGTAAAATTCTGTAGCCTGTGATATGGAAGATGCTTGCAATGATGCTGAAAAAAATCTCTAAGGGGAAGTGAACTTCAGGTTTGAATAAAGAAAGGAAGCTTACAGCAGCTTCTGAAAGATTTCAGAAGGATTCTCTGTGTGTTGTGTTTTTGTTACTTGAGGCTAACTGTTTAACGTTTTTTAATAATATGGTAGGAAAATTTATCACTTGTCTTCTCTCTTATGTAAGATGTTCTTTTACAAGAACTTGAAAAAAAAAAGCTAAGAACTTTTTAGGTACGCTTTAAGCATGTTTTGGAGCTTGTTCATGTTGGATGAACAGGCTACACAACTGCTGCTGCTACTGGGTTTATTTTGCAGGCCAAGAACAAACAGTATATAGTATTTGAAGGTACTTGTGTTCACAGTGTACTTAGTGTGACCGATACTGTGATGGCAATGAATTAGCATCAGCTAATAAACTTGCATGCAATAAAAATGAAATAAAAATCAAAAGCAGCCTTATTCTGATTTTAAATTTTTTTTACTAGCTATTACAGAAAGGGTGAATGTTTGCCCCTTCTGTCTCTCCCAAGTGCATTCTTTATGTGTACAAATGGAGACAATTAGCAAAGCACAAGGGATGTGATTATTTGCAGAGTTCATAGGCTTAAAAATTTGGGACCCTAATGTGTTGCATGCCTTCACTTAGATTGTTGTGAGTAACCTTTCTGAATTTGAAGCTGCCAAATGAAGTTGCTAAGCCACTGTCCATCATATTTGAAAAGTCTTGGCAGTCAGGTGAAGTTCCAGATGACTGGAAAAAGGGAGATATAACCCTCATTTTCTAGAAGGGGAAAATGGATGACCCAGGGAACTACAGATCAGTCAGCCTCACCTCTGTGCCTGGCAAAATCGTGGAGCAGGTTGTCCTGGAAGGCATACTGAGGCACATGAAAAACAAGAAGGTGCTTGGTGACAGCCAGCATGGCTTCACTAGGGGGAAATCCTGCCTGACCAAACTGGCGGCCTTCTATGATGGGGCTACGGAACTGATGGACAAGGGTAGAGCAGTTGATGTCTTCTACCTGGACTTGTGCAAAGTGTTTGACACTGTCCTACATGACATCCTTGTCTCTAAGTTGGAGAAACAAAAATTTGATAGGTGGAGCACTCGGTGGATAAAGAACTGGCTGGATGGCCGCACACAAAGAGTTGTGCACAATGGCTCAATGTCCAGCTGGAGACCAGTAACAAGTGCTGTCCCTCAGGGATCAGTGCTGGGACCGGTCTTGTTAAACATCATTGTCAGTGAAACAGATAGTGGGGTTGAGTGCTGATGACACCAAGCTGTGTGGTTCAGTTTATACATTGGAGGGAAGGAATGCCATCCAGAGGGATCTTGGCACGCTTGTGAGGTGGGCTGATGCCAACCTCATGAAGTTCAGCCATGCCAAGTGCAAGGTCCTCCACCTGGTTTGGAGCAATCCCAGGCACAGCTACAGGTTGGGCAGAGATGAGATTCAAGGTAGCCCTGAGGAGGACTTATGGGTGTTGGTCCATGTGAAACTTAACATGAGCCATTAGCAGTGTGCGCTTGCAGCCCAGAAAGCCAACTGTATCCTGGGCTGCATCAAAAGGAGCGTGACCAGCAGAATGAGGG
>JASSUY010026027.1:0-12507 GCA_032466535.1 Forpus xanthops
GTGGTAGCAGTAGTGATTTATGTTATACCTTAGTTACTAAACTGTTCTTATCTCAACCTGTGGGAGTTGCATTCTTCAGATTCTCCTTCCCATCCCCCGGGACTGGGAAGAAAGAGGGGGGAGTGAGTGAGCAGAACTGTTTGAGGGCCTCAAAACCACGACATAAGGAAATCCTTCATACATCATAGACTTATGCAGAAAAGAGTAATTGATATAACTGATTAAGAAATGTTCCGTGAAACCCTTACTGATTTGCATCATGGTTCATCAGAAAACCCAGTGGCTAAAATCTAAGTTAGAGAGAGCAAGGCAATCAGTAACAACTTTTCACACCTTTATGCTCTGGAGAGCACCCCACTGCTGATGTTACATTCAGATTTCCCGACAAACAGGGCTCTACTGTTGCATGGAAAATTTCTTTTTGTCTTTCTCTTATTCACACAATCAGACACTCATCCTCAACAAAGACACCTTTCCAGTCATTCTTGTCTGAATTAAGTATCTTTCCAGAAATGCTTCCATTCTAACATGTCTAAGAGGTTTTTTGAAAAGTCATTCTAGAGGAAATAAATAAGTATGAAGCTACATTTCAAGACTTGCAAAATTTTTACCTCACTTGTTGATTTTCACAGTTATTTCTACATTTTAATGTCATTCTCTGCAGTTCATACACAATGTATATCCTGTTCTCCAAGAAACAGCTTTCATTTTTAAAATGTCCATCATGTCTTATTAAATAAGAGCTTATTGGACACTCATTGCATGGGGCTTCTAGGCAGAATGAAGATAAAAATAGTTTATGATGATGTTGTCAGCAGCATTTAATTTCCAACTGTTAGAGCTCTATTCATGTCTGCTAATGTAATACAATTAATCCTATAATTTCAGTTGCTTAATTTTTCATTACAGATAGTATGATATCTTGGGTATGTTCATGTCCATGGGAGGAAAAAATTCTTTTCTGTCCCTGTGGAGCCTAGCAAGTGAGAGAGACAGACTTGATTTTTCCTACGCTAAAGAGTTCTGTCATTTCTCTTTCTTTCAACTCACTGACAGCTGAAGTGAAAAGAGAAGCAGCTAACTGACAGCTGCCTGGCAAGCTGCATGCAGTCCTAATTACAGCTTTTCTACAGGGTTATGCTCATGCTTGCACTCCTGCCTGTAAGGTCTCAGGTCACAGTTTTTCTTATATATATAATCAATATAATATTTTTCAAGGTTGAATCTTTACAGTAAGCCATATAAACCTTGAGAGAGTGATAAAGGAAAGCTCCCTGGCTTTTGCAAACAACCAAGCATTTAAAAGCAACTGAACAATATTCATGAAAATATTTGCTTGTTTTTTGGTATGTGCCATCCATTTTTATGATTATCTGCTTTTTTTCTCCTACTTTATACTTCGTTTATTACCTTAGTCAACCCACTCAATAACAAGGCTACTTTCAGCACATATTGCGAATTTGCCGATTTTAACTCCAGGCTGAATTATGGGCCACTGGGAAGTGATAGCAGCCACATAAAATAA
Organism: Forpus xanthops; assembly: GCA_032466535.1. Taxonomy (NCBI): domain Eukaryota; kingdom Metazoa; phylum Chordata; class Aves; order Psittaciformes; family Psittacidae; genus Forpus; species Forpus xanthops. Next base: position 1,526 of record JASSUY010026027.1, read on the forward strand.
AATATTTCTTGAACTCACTTCTGCTGAGTAAAGTGAAAAGAGAATTGCTACCCAATTCTCAATTCATTTATTCTAGTTACTGGAGTGGGAGAAGGAAATGATATCTCTTATACCCCACAAAACACAAGATGTAAAATTCCAAGGAGATGGAAAAAGCAAGTGCTGGAATTATTAAAAATGATGGAAAAAATAATAAGTTAATCAAACAAGATGGTCTGAGGCATGCTGTGAGTAAGAAGTCCCACATAAGGCTGAAAAGCCACTCTATGACATATAGTGCTTGCCTTATTTCAAATAGAATAGAGCACCTGAAATTCCAGGAGGTTCAGACAGTTAATTGAAGCTGAACTTCAGCAAATATTGTGTCCAAACAAGATTATTTGGGCTTTTTGCAGGTCTATGGAAGTTTTGCTCATTTTTAGCTGAAGTATTTCAAAACCAGCTTCAAAGCAGTATATAAATGTAGTTTGACAATGCATCAACCTTTGTAAAATGTTATCATAGCTACTAACAATAGCAAAAAGCTTTCTCAAAAGAATTTCTTGTTGGATAACTTTCATTTTCTTCTTCACCTTGGGGCTTTGATCTGAATTTACCTCTAAACTCCCAGGTATTCTTCACTTTGGTCCAAGCACAAAGTGTCATGATCAAAGGTTTACAATAGGTTCTAATTGACTTTCCTACAATATATATTGCTTGTGGGGAGCATAACCAAAGCTTATTGTGATTTGAAGCTTTATATTTTATCATTAAAATTGTTATATTTAGAGATAATCTGTTGTGAATCAAGTATACTGTAAAACATTTCAACTAGTAGACATGAAACTATTTCTAATAATGAGTCCTTCAATTTTTACTTGAAATTTTAATTTCAGAAGTATCCTTATTTCTCCTCCTTTATGTAAAAAGGCAGATTCATCCAAGATCATTTTTGAGATATTATTACATTTTCATTATTTTCCCCACCTCAGACTTCAATAGTGTACTGACCACAACTTATTACTAGCAAAATATTGTTTCTCATCTATCTGTATAAATCTATCCATTATTCTCTATTAGCAAGCATCCATCTATGATCTGAATAACTTTGCTATGTAGCTGCTTATGGTAAGTACCGTCTTTTAAGGTGTTTAATTCAATGAAAGCAAATGAGAGTTAAGGGAACTGGCACATACCGAGGTACCATTTCACTTCTACCGCCATCCCCACAAAAAATTGAGATTTTTTTCTCTAATAAACCATAACTGTTACTAGAGGCATTTTGCTGCCAGGAAACAAAAATCCCTCACAATAAAACTACTGGGTTTTTGATACAAAAAATCCTTATATCCATGTTAAAATTTGTCAAAAAAATGAAAGATATTCAGTCTTTTATAACCCTCTTGTAAGCAAGCTAAAGAAAGATAGTCTTAAGGTACATGGTACCAGGTGTTATTGAGATCTTTTCAGGATATATTCTTGGGTTGGCTTGTACACAAAAGTTAAATATTGCACTGGGATTTTGAACAGCAGCATGGACTACCAATCTTTTACGCTAAATAACCAGATTAATTATGTCCTGTTTGGAGTGAAATGGGAACACACTGACCAGTTTAGGATATCACACTTCAAAAAACACAATGGGCCAGATGAGGCAAATATGGATGAGAACAGCTAATGGAGCCAGAGACTTAAAAGACTCAAACTGAATTTTGAGAATGACTAAAAATGGTTGGTTTTAAAATGAGAAGATTTAGGAGACATAACAATGGCATAAATAAAAAGTTGCTGCCACCAAAAACAAGAACATTTTGCTCATGACTACAGCAAACAGATAAACTAAGATCAAGTCAGAAGATGCTTTGTCTTATGCTATAAACTTCTTAGCAACATAAATAGTAGTACACTGAAATAGCCTGAAAGCTTGCAGACCTATCCTTACTAGAATATTTTAAGAAAAGGCTACATAAATATCTGCCAGGGATAACACAGTTATAATTGATTTAGGCCACAGCAGGAAGATGAAGTAGACATCTTCCTTTCCAGCCTATTAGGTCCTCCAGGCCAGCAGTCAGCAGAAAAAAAGGACTTTTCCAATTAACTCTCAGAAATCACACTGCTCTTATTTTTCAAGCTTGGAACCTCATGAGATTGAAAGGAGGAGCCACTTGATTTGACAGGCTCTTGTGCTGCTTCAGTACCTTTCATGGCACTTTCTGGCTCATCAGCATGATTCGAGTTTCCTGGGTTTGACAGCAACAAGTCTCAAGTGGGGGAGAGGGGAAGTACTAGAAAAGTTATTAACCTATTTACAAATATTACCAGACCAGCACAAGATGAATTACCACCAGCCGCCCATGCTCATTTATTCCTAATAAATAGATAAGGTGGAATCATTAGCAGCCATGACTTACTTTTCTCTAAACTGGAGAGAAGGATGCATAATTTTTCATAGCCTGAACACTGCACAAAACATCAATGAAGACACAGAATTGTTAAGAGTGCAAAATTAGGCCAATCACGTAGAATCTATTACACAGTCCAGCAGGCATCTTAGCTTGAAAATATTTCTTAGCAAACAGTTTGCAATTTTAAATTTTTTGATTAGAAAAATTGATTTGATATGATTTTAATAGATTGAAAAATCTTTAAACCTACAGGAATACAAACATATTGCATTGAAAAAGCAGGTAGCTGCCAGCACTGGGGATGCACAATAGGCTACTCATAGAAAGGTAAGGGAGAGAGTAAGTATATTTCAAATGTGAGTTATTTTATCCAACACTAAAATGTAGAGCACAAAGAAATCAAATACAACCACCCATTTCAGAGTGTTGGCAAAGCCTATGAGATTATCGCACTTCTTTACTTGAGATAAAGACAGGGACAAACCTAACATGCTCATTTTTTGCCTACGACAGATCCATGAGCCTTTCTTCCTGCTGCAGCTGATAGTAGTCTCAATACACTAGAGTCCATAAGACCTTTGCCAATTACTTCTGTGGGAACAGAATCAAGGCCAACTAGGGCAATATGCACTTCTGCTAGGCTTGTCATAACATTACATACATATATAAGTATATATATATATATGTATGTATGTACTCAGAACATATGCTGAGAGAGATGTTCCTCTCAGATTCCTTTGCTGAGACTTTCACTGATGCAGTTTACATCCCTACTGTAATGGACACCTAATTAGCCCCACAGTTGCCTAGCTGCCATGGGCAACACAAGATCCTGCTGGTTTATATTTCCATAACTTGTCCAAAAACGGCCTTTTGCAACACCCAGCACATACAAAGAAAATAACAAAGAAACAGATAGTTTTACTCACAAAGACTGACAAAAAAATCAGAAGCTGATGAAATTAATCCGAGAGACGACGAGCCTTAGGAACTTAGAATCATTCCATAGCTAACAGCAAGGAAGAATTTGATGCACATTAATTTCAAATATTTCTTTCCTGTCTATTCTTAAAAGTTCACAAAAAATGACACTTGGAGATAAAATATAGCATACAAATTATAAAAAAAACATAGTGTTTATTTAATAAAAGATTTTTTTTATCCCTTAAAACAGATAATTCAAATACGTTTAAACATCAGATTAACGTCAGTCAGGATCAGGATGGAATGAAATATATTTTAGCTGTTTTATTAACTTTAACATGGTTTTGATAATTTAAGTGTATCTGAACTGTAACTTAGCCTCAGGATAATTATTATTTAAAATTTTTACTTGCTTGCCTTTTTTTAAAACACAAGATTATTAATAGGCACTATTATACATAAGTCTTCTTTGACATAGGTCGTTCTTGGAATTATACAGAGTGTTCCACAGACCCACATGTTTGACTAAATTGCAGTTACTATTTTAATTAGAGATATGTAAAGCACAAAAATGCATTTCAATAATAGAAGTCAACAACAAAAAAAAAACTTCATTTTATTAGGCTAAGACAGTTCGCAGTTATTACGTGATTAACACTGTATTTTAAATGATGGTACAAAAAATCCAGAAACCTGGACATTCTGGGGCACATTTGTTAGAAATATTAGGTGAGCCATGAGGATTGACTTATTCCTCCACTTCATCTCATAGTGAAGATCATAGAACATTTTGAGATCCCATATAAAAAGAATGCCTATCTGAAATATTCTATTAAGTATATTTGAAACACTAAAGTTTATTACAGTACCTTTGAGCCCAAATTACTCAATATTTTCTCATTTACAAGTATAAACATGACTTTATGCAAAACAGCAGCTGATCTAGTTTCAAAATTGATTCAGAAATAAGACACATGACAAGCAAAAAGTTTAAGAAAAATTATTAAGGGTGGGAACAAGAAAAACCCATACTTTAGATCCCATTCCAGGATTGTACCATTTCCGATGAAATAGGTACACCAGTGCCCTTCAGTTCATCCTGAATATCTCATGACTGAGGTTTTTGGCCATCTTTGCTTCCTTTTGGTTAATAAAATAAGATATATATCTCTTGCATTAAATGCAATGAGCTTAAAATGTAATGGTACAACACAAAACTCAGGAACAATGGATAAAAGCCTCATATCTACTATAGTTTTATAACACTGCTTTATTATACAATATATTCCAGATACAGCAGCTATAAAGTGCTCTAAACTCTTTACCCATTCCCATTAATTGCCATGTATCATCATGCAAAGCAAAGATAATTGGCTTTAAGGTGATCTTGAATGAACTTCAAGGAGAAAAGCTGCCCTTCTGAAGAGGGATCAAAGAGTTGAAGATGTGTGCTTGGGCAGCAATTTTCTCCTCAACTAGGAAGAGGCAGGATGTAGGATCACCAGTTCCTGGGAAGAGGCAGGTTAGCAGGACTTGTAGGAAGGATAGAATGATAGCTACAGGTGTATGTTAAAGGTGAATGCAAACAAAGGTATTTCATATGAAAAACAATCACCTGTTTGGCAGCTTTTCCATACACAGGTAATAGAAGTTACAAAAGCTTTCTTTTCTTAAGGATCATTTTAAAGTAAAAATGATGAGTACATTTATGTCCTGTTTTGCTAATACTAGAATGCTTGACAATTAATAACAGCAGGAGACTGAATTTGTATTATTTGCTGCTATACTGCCTTTAGGATGATGTAAGAGCTTTGATTCCTTGAAAGAGGTGCTTTAGATATTTCTTGAGGTTTCATGATTTTGCTCTTCAGAGGTAGAGCTTATTGCAGTCGCTTTCAAGTTGGAGTAGCGCATGGGCTAAATTTCAATTTCCTTGTCATATCTTTCTCGTTCTCTTGCACCCCAAAGGATCAAACCCAGAATTTATTATCCTCATGAATCACCTAAACAAGGATAGAAAGGAAGAAATCTCCCTATTACACTTGTTAACATAACTAAGGATATGCTGGGTGCAAGAGGTCAATTAATTTCCTCTGATGCGCACAAGCCAACCTTTTGCAAAAGCAGCCGTGTTATACATGTGTATCTAGTGGACAGTCACCATTCTTAAACATCCTATTTCATGACTAAATGCCATTTTAATAGTAAAAATATGTGGCTGGTTTTCCACCCCATTGGACGAAAAGACTAGCCAGATTATTTCCCTGTTGAAAGTTTTATCTTTGAGTCATCAGGCAACTACAAACATGGAGACATCCTAAATTATCTTAATACTCAAACACCTGATAAATACTTAGTGATAGGATCTTTGACCAGAAGCAAGAATTCCCACATGGAATATACCATATAGACAAGAAATAAAGTCAAGCTTGCTGGAACTCAGGATGAGTAATGTGGACATTAAAAACATGCCTGGTGAGATGCCCAGCTCCTTAACTTGCAAGAGATGCTTAGACTTGCTTCAATGAATAGACTCACAGATTCATTTTATATTTTTTCCCTATGCTAAACATTGTAGTTTAAAACAAAACAAAATAAACAGCAAAAAAATCCTGCATAAACACTGTTAGTCTTGAGTGGTTTCATTCTTCTTACAGATATTCAAATGATATAGCTTCCCTGATTTACAACATTTACTTTGGCTTGACGTAAAGAGATTGTACTCACACATCAATTCCTTCAACAGACCAATTATAGTGAAATGTACTTCTTGGTGCACAGCCAGCATACTCTATAATACATTTGTTCTTTATTTCCACATAATTTACTTCCCTGGACAGCCTTGCTCATCTGTAACTGTTTTTCTTTGATACAGAATGGAATTGTGTTTTGTTCTTAAAATAAAAACTGGTGTATTTTCAATGGGCTCACAGTTGCTTCAGAAGCATTTCCCTTCTAAACATCACATTGCACTCAGTGGGCAATCAGACAGATCTGTATTACACCAGCCGTGACATACGCAAAACAGTAAAATACTTAGTACCATGCTGGGCATGTTTCACCATGGAATTTGTTTTTATAAATAAGGCTTTATAAATAAAAGGCTTTACACCAGGTACTTGCATTGAATTTACAAGAAAATGCTGCAAGAAAGCTGTAATTTTTTGAAACACACACTTTTTTTGCTTTTGGGAATAGGTGGTCACTCAGAAGTATGATGACTGAAGGGTAGTTGACTTGTTACTGTCAGCTGTAAGTGAAAGTATCTCTCTAGGTGGGAACATCTACCAAATGGTCAGTTGCCTTTTTCTGTGTAGTTGCAATTTGGAGTAAGGGTGAGTCAATCAAGATATTTTGTCTTATAGAGTATGCAGTGCTGCCTTTCATGAGAGGGGCTGGCCTGATACGTAGTTAAACTCCGTAAATCCCTTCCTCTTGATCTGCCCTAGTGGCTCCTGGAAGCCTAGCCTCTAAGTTCCTCCGCTGCCTGCACTAACTTCCAGCAGTGTCTGAGCCAAGTCCTCCACACTGGCTAAGCTGCTTTAAGGACCAGAGCTAGCCTTTGGAAAACTATGGTCACTGGGATATCTCCCAGCCTGTGAACATTTGAATGTACATCTAAAAAAAGGAATCAGCAAGTTGTTTATTGCAGTTTTATCACCACTTCACGGCTTTCATATGTCAGATATATTTCATAACAGTTCAATATATCTGAATATCTGTCATTAGACCATATGAAACACAGTTAAAAAGTAGCTATTTGAATTTATTTCTACCAAAACCATCTGGAGAATTAGATAAGAACCTCACCTTCCTGAACTTCAGTTAGCACAGTTCAAGAATACAAGGAGAAAAAGAAAAAAAAAAAATACAAGAAAGAATTAACTACATTAAAATAGTACTAATCAGTACTCACCGCAAATTACAAGGCCTGCTCAGATCTGGCCTGGCAGAGTTTCTATCAATAAATTTCAAAAAGTGATCTTTGCAAGGTTTACTCACTCTGTAACTCTTGTCTGTTCCTAGTACTTAGATAATGGAATATTTGATGCAGCAGGATGGTGCCACAGGACTGCAGTGAGAAGAACTGTTGCAGATCTAATTTATAAAGATGAAATGTTGGTTGGCAGTATTATGACAGCTTAAACAATAGCTCTGTCTTTAACTCTTCCTTTGAAAGGGCTGCTATTTTGTGTAGAAGTAAGCTTCAGGGTCTTCAAACGATTAATTTACATTTTGCTGTGTTTTCCTAGGACAGAAAAGGAAGTGATCATGGAAGGATTCCAGTAAAGGAAACAGCTGAGCACTGATAGTACAATCTTCCATGTTATTCCATTTCTGCACAGGCATCTCTAGTCTCTCCCTTAGTGTAGAGGAGGCATGACTCACACAGAGTAATAGAAGTTTCAGAATGGTGTCTCCATAGAATGCCCTCTTCAAGGCCTACAATAGGAGAATTTTTTCCCCAAAATTTTATATTTTCCATAGGGGACAGCAGGCTGGCAGTTCACAAAAATTTAGCTAACTATGAAATGAAAGCAGCAAGAATGATTTTGAGAGAAGCAGACTAGCCAGACATTTCCTTGCATGCCTCAGGCATTGAGTTTGACTCAATACGAGTCTGTCTATCTTTCTTAAATATTACCCCTTGTCGTGGTTTAAGCCTCTCAAACTCACACAGTTTTCTCTCCCTGTTTCTCCAGTCCTGGGGGATGGGGATGAGAATCAAAAGAATGTAGCTCCCACAGGTTGAGATAAGAACAGTTTATAACTAAGGTATAACATAAATCACTACTGCTACCACCAATAATGATAAAGAGAAATACAAGGAAAGAGAATACAACAGATCTTCACCTGATACCTAGCCATGCCACACAGTGCACCCCCATCACCTCATACCAAGTCCCGAACACACCATGCACACACACCCCCGGACCACCACCCTTCCGGGTCTCTGCTCTCTCCATTTCTACATCCTGGACATGACGTTCTGTGGTATGGAATTTGGCATGTGGTATGGTATTTGGTCAGTTTGGGTCAGGTGCCTTGTCTCAGCTTCCTCCAGGCTTACCCTCCTCCCTGGCAGAGCATGAAACTCAGAAAGTCCTTGGCCAGCCTAAACATTCTAAGCCATAACTATAAACACTGGTGCTATCAGCACTGTTCCCAAGTCAAAAACCAGAAACATAGTGCTGCACCAGCTACTACTTAAAGGAGAAAGATGTCTGCTGCTGCTGAACCCATGACACCCCTCAGTTGTCTCTTCTCAGCTGCTGGTAGCAAAAGACAATGCAATGAAGCTTTTAAAAAATGAGTCTGCCACAAGTATAAGGCCACCTCTTCCAAGTGCTTTTACACTCGGATGGCTTTTACTAATCTTTGAAGTATTTTAACAATAAAAGAATGCTGTGGAGAAGTGCAGAATCCCCATATGCTTTCTGTTTAGAAATTCAACTAGATATTACACCGCTTTGATCTCTTTTGGATCAGCTGACCTCTGTCAAAAAAAGGAATACATTTTGGCTGCTATGGTCAATAGTCAGTTTGCAATGTGGCTCAGAAAAAATGCAGGTCCTGAAAAGAAAGCCTCTGTTGCAATATTATCTGCAGATTTTTCAAATATTCTGATGTCCACAACCCTCTGTTCCCCTGGCATGTGGGGTTCAAGTACTTGTATTGCCACCTACAGCCCCAGATTTCATTTAAAAATGGTAAAAGATCAAAAAAATTATTCTTAATTAAATACATTTAAATATACTTCTTGAAAATCCCCCAGTAATACGAAAAAAAAAGGATTGAAATTGGCAAAAATAGGGTTTTGATGCACTCTTATTTTGCCATGTTGGAGCCACACTCTATTTTGGAAGAAAGCCTAAGAAACACATTTGGAAGACAGCTAAATATCCAAAGCTTTAATTCATAACCTACCACACAATGAAAATGTGATATAGAAGGTGCAATGCATCTGATTTCACAATATCTATTTTTTCCTCCAAACTGTCTACTATGTATTTAATGGGGAGGATCTTCCTGTTATTACTGATGAATGAATGGAAGGATTTCATTATCACTTCCATACAGATTGAAATGCATTAAAGATCAAATAGAAGAATAGCTTTTTAAAAAGAAAAATATTTTTTATGTTAATTCAAGGAAGACTTTGTATTACTGCCATGAGAGCCATCTGTAAATGATACAGATCCCAAATTTCATCATGAATGAATTATATACCAGCAGGAAGAACCATTAAATGGAACAACAAAACAAAGGCAGCTAGTCATGAGCTTAAAGCTAAATGTAATTTTAATTGTTTTGCTGAATTGGTTTCTAAGGTCTATTGCACAGTCTTCACCTGAAGCATAGAAAGAACATCTATTTCAAAGATTCATCAGCCTTATTTAAATTAAATCTTAGCATTCCAAAAGCTTTCAGGAATGAATTACGTCTCAGGTAAAATATTCTGATGAAAATGGAAGATAATAGCCTCGTGCCATTAATGACATTAAAATGGCAACATATAAATGTCTTGTACTGCTGAAACAAAAATATCGCTTGTAAAGGAAGTTGAAGAAGAAATAAGATAATGTGAGAGCAGTCAAATAAGAAAAATAATATTGACTAAATACATGTAATCAATTACACTGAGACAATATATATCCTCTGCCACTATATCTTGTGCCCACAAAAGAGTGACTTCAGAGTGAAATGTGATAGATATATAGATTATATATGTAGAAATAACGCAGCTGCTAAAAAGAAAGATGGGCTTCGTTGAGCTATATTTTAACTTTTCATGAAATGCTATTTTCTACTTTTCCCTTTCTTGTTTAAAGGGACATTGTTGACATAAAGCTAAAAAATGCATTTCCCTACCTAGGTTTCTATAACAACCATGTATACTGTTAAATAGAATAACAATAGGAGAAACATCTTTTCCCGTAGAGAAGCAAAGGGAGGCCATTCATAGCCACCCAAGAGCCAGCCAGTCTTATCATGATATAACCATACCTGAGGAAAATAAAAATTCTTAGAAGAGTTCTTAAATAAAAAAGCAATATACAATGTGAGCAGAAATAAAGGAATTACACTGATGCGAGGTGGATGCTGTTACATTATGTGGCATACTCCTCTTCCTTCCCTCTCACCTAGTAAATCAGCACCTGGGTTTAAATGACTTGGTTGTGTCAGTATTAAGAGGGGACAAGACTTTTTGACACAGGAAAAAAAAAGAAATCTAGCACTCAAACCAGTGCAGTTTTTTGACACATCTGGTCAGGCAGTAGAAAATGAGCCTAAGACATTTTGTAGGGACTGGTGACTGTAGAGAAAAGTAGTCAGGTTCAAGGCTAGTCAGAAGATAATTAACCCACAACCACTTATGTGCCCCAGGAAACGCCCAGGGCTGAGAATGCTCACATGATCTTTTTTCACATTAGGACAGTTTAAAATGTTCTAAATTAACTTTTTAAGTATTTGCAGGACTCCATGACAGAAATATTTTCTCATAACATTTTTTCCAGTGCTGAGAAAAAAAAAAAAAAAAAGCTTTAGCTTTTTGAAGGTTTATCTTCACTGATAGATAAAAAGAAATCTTTTCTTACTTTAAATATTAAGATTGAATCTGAAGGAACAATAACTGGTTTGTTTTGTTGCATTGTGCTTCCAAATGCA
>JASSUY010026029.1:0-16343 GCA_032466535.1 Forpus xanthops
ATCTGAGGAAGAAATTCTTTAGTGTAAGGGTGGTGAGGCACTGGAATGGGTTGCCCAGGGAAGTTGTGAATGCTCCACTGCTGGTGGTGTTCACACTGATGACCTAAATCTTGAAGTTGAATGGACTGACTTCTTGAGATTAATGCATTTCCAAAGGAGCGTGGGGTGCTTCCTAACATTTTCCCGTGCCTTCTTTCAGCAGCTGGTATGTAGTAATATAGAAAAGAATGTTCAGTAGTACACTTTGGTTTGAGGGAAATGAAAAGATTGGCTGTACTGTAAGTCATACATGAGAATTACTTACTAGTAGTGAAAGTTTGAAGGGTGAAAACTGTTGTCAATATGCATTATAATATACTCTCTGCCACTGTGGGACCAACCTGAAATCCCTCAACAAACCAGTTTAAGGAGAGAGAGAAAACAGGAGAATTATTTCAGTGCTTTGAATTCTTGGTTTTTTAGTTCTGTCCACACCAGATATTTGAACTAATTTAACATAGCTGCTCAAGAAAAATTAACTTAAAAACCAGAGCCACAACATGAAAAAAACTTGTCGGATGCATTTTAGGTTCATTGAAGGAGCTCATTGAAATCTGGCACTTTCTGAAGAGTGTGAAGTTAATTGACAGAGGATGTTCAGATCTTGTTCTGAACAAACCCACAGTAGTTGAAGTGGCACATAAATGCAGATGGTTTAGTTTCTGAGTCTTAATGATTTAGAGAGATAAATTAATATAGATTTCAAACACTGAAGTCAGCCCAGGTAGTTTTTTAATTTGTGCCAGAAATAAAGCCATCTGCTAGAGGTAAAGCAAGCCAGGCTTCCAGCTACCTTTATCTGCATGTCCCCAAGAGAACGAGTACTTTGTTAATATGATTTCTTTCCCAAATTAATTCTCGGTAACTGTTCTACCATGCTGGTGTCTGTAAGAAAGTACGGGTGTATGTATTCAGGCTCCTCCTTTGTTTTTTGTGCTTGTGTTTATGTAGTGTGAAGACAATAGAAAAGTGTAAAATATTTCTGGGTATATTGTGGGAGGTAAGAAACCCTAGAAGTTAAAGAAGTTTGTCTTCTGCATGTGAAAAAGCAACATTAAGCACTGGAGTATTGCAAAATGCTTCAGAAAAGAGCTGTTTCAGATAAGAATGTTTTGGGAACAGGTAAAAAAAAAATTAAGGACAGTGCGGTAAATAAAAGAACCCAACCCGAAAAGGTTTCCATGGAAGTGCACACTCCCATGGCAAACCTCTGAGAGGCCTTCTGTCATCTAATTCTGTATTTTGTTCTGTCAGGTAATAAAATATCAAACATGAATAACAAGGGATGTATCCTGTTCAAAGACTGATGGAGAATATGTAAGCGTCTGGATTATTACTGCAGTAGTCATCTGCTGCTAGCTAAGCATATATGTGAAGAAACCTGTAGACTTTCATTGTTGTTGATGAAAAAAAACCAGAAAAACAAAACACTGAGGGGAAAAGTATTTAAGTCAACAGTTACATGGCAATGGAAACAGGGAGAATGTAGAATGAGCTGTTCTCTCTTTTTTCTCATCTTTGGTCAGTTGATAAATTTACTTTCTACAGTTAGAGAGTTGAGTCAGCATGCTTCATAGACTTCAGCATTGACTCTGCAATGTTATCTGCAGGAAAACTAATCTCTTTTGGATTATAGAGCCATTCCTTTAGTCTCCTAAAAAAAAATCAAAACATTTTATTTTAGCTTTCAGCAAAAATAATTTCTGATCTGAAATCAACTGCTCTTTATTGCTTTTAGTGTGCTATTTTAGAAATACATATATTTCAGGATATTATATTCCATTCCACATGCTAATTTAGCATCCCAGTGGAATTTATAATTGCAAATTCTTGAACATAAGTACATTTCAAACTTGGTGTTTCCTCTTCTTCATTAACAGGTTTTTTTTTTACACTTACTTTTGCTGTTGCGTTAACTGTTGTTAACCTCACACATTCTTAATACATCAAACTAAAAATTGACTCTTTGGTTACACACGCGAAAAAGGGTTAGAAACCACAATACAAATACGTACTTGCTATGTATCTGAAGCTTCACTAAACAGAGCTGACTTTTATCTTTATTTTTGAATTGATGCAGTGAATTCCATCAGTTTTAAGGACTTGCTTTGTCATGGTTTGAAATTGGCACTAGGTAGTTCATCTGCCAAATGACTAGTGAAATACATGTAAGCTTTAAGCCCTCTGCATAAGGCCTGATACAGTGAGCTACTAATATTAATGTTCGATCAGCTAATTGTACGCACTGCGTGCTTACAAAATGAAAATTAAACACTGTTAGGCTACTCTGGACAGCTATGAAGATGTTTGTACACAGGAATATTTTGTGCAAATTGATTTTAAGGTAGCCCACTATAAATGAATTCCACCGGGCAATTATGCAGAATACATTGACAGCTTTAAATTTTCATATTTAAGCTTTATTTTTGGAATTGTTTAATTAGATGCTTAAATATTTCCTAGAAATATGAAAGCTGCCTACTGAAAGCAGTACAGTTAACATACAGCACAGTTGCTACAACACATTTTTCAAGTTGGAGGAAGCAATCTTGTACAGTCTGTCTCTGCTGCAGTAAGTGCTATCAAGTGAGAAAGCATTTAATATCAGTGCTTCGCTGGGATTAAGGTGCAGTTAGGAGGGGCACACTTTAGAACTATAATTGTTTTGTAAGGCACTCTGCTCCAAAGAGTTTATAGCCCGGGGAAATGAAGATGGACTTTATATCCAAATATTCACATATATATACACAGTATGTGGTTTTTAATGACATGTTCTGGTTCTTTTCCCCAGTTACTCCCCACTTGAGTTGTGTGCTATGAAGTTTATTTATCACAACTAAAATTTGATATTGTGAAGAATGTTGGGACAGTAGCTATATGGATCAGTTGAGAAAGAGAGATGTGGAATGAAGAAAACTAAAGAGTGTTTGAGAGAAACAGGTAGATTTTTTTAGGAACAAAATTGTGGGAAATAATACTGATTTTTCACTGTTCTCATAGGGCAAAGATCTTTGGTGATCAAGAATATGTGAGTGACAAAGCGATGCCTTCCTCTTTAAAAGTTTAGGGTAAGTGTAGAAAGGTTAAATATGCTTATTAAAAATCTTTCCTATATGCCAATTATGATCTAATCTTACGTAACTAGAGTAACACATTTATTATATATTACCTATATATGATTAAATTATACTTTTTTTTCTTGAATCTTCAGTATTACTTGCTGTCTTGTATTTTATTCTTAATTATTTTAACTAACAATTACAAATCAGTTTGATCTGTCCTACATCAAACATAGCCAGTGAATTGTTTTTCATCCAGTTAGGTATTTGCCTCTAAACCCAAGAATGCATTTGGGCAAAGTACTGTGAGGATTCCAGCAATGAATGCATTTTTATGGATGTAATCATTAAGAAATCAGTCATGTGCAATTATGTACTTAAGTATGAGCTATTTTCACATTTTTTGATAATGTGGTCAATTCCGCTTTAGGGTTTACCCTAATGGTAGTTGAAGAATTATCTGGTTAAACAGCATATTTAAGGAAATGAACAGACCAAACATGCTGTCCACCTGACTTGCAGTGATGACGTACTGGAAACCTGGTTATATTTGCAGTAATGGCATACAAAATCTGTGGCATTTGGAAAACTGCAACCTTGTGTGAACATCTGAGGCATGACCTTTATTTGGTTTTCTCAAGCAGAGGCTACCGAAAGAGGAGGAATCACAGTGAAGAGTTGATTTCTTTCCCAAGAATGTAAGGCACACATTGGAAAGAAGCAGGGATTGTAGGGGGTTGGCAAGAAAACATTTTGCTAACAGGATTTTTGCCTGTGGTTGTGTTCAGCACCACAAAAGAACATCTGACTCTTGCAGAGGGCAGAGGCTGGTAGATGTGTGTAGTAACATAGTAACTGAGTAACTGGTTTCCCTGCTGAGTCAAGCAGAGCATGTTCTCTCTCTGCAATGAGAACCTCATGTTTGTCCTGTGTTTACTTTGTTTTAAATCACAGTGGGGGGGGAAACCCAACAAACAAATCTGGGGTTATTTTTTATAGAAGCAGGATCCTAGTTACTTCTATGAGGTGCCTGCTCAGGGTGTCTGGGAATTAAGGGTGAGAGGACTTCTAAAACCGCTCAGAATAAGTGAATTTTCAGTGCGCCCTGTGGAGGTGTGTGCACCATGTGGGGACTGGCTAGGACCATCTGTAGTGGCTTCTTGTTTCCATGGCAGCTGTAGCCTTACTGGAACAATCATCCTTGTTCCAATCTGAATCCCAGATCCAGAGAAGGGAGCAGAAGGCCTAAGCCTGCCTTTGGCAGGAAATGGTGCTCCTCTCTCCAAGTGTTTGTTGGCTGGGTTGGGTCATTGTGTTTCTTACTGAGATTCTAGCATCCCCTTAAAGGGCAGGAATATCTCTTGTTGCTCACTTGTGCCACCTCAAGGTTTTTAAGAACTGCTATTTGCTCTTCTCAGACAAGTCCTGTTAAGCCTCCCTGGGCTGTAAAATGGTATGGAGGGATTGAGGAGCTGAGACGTTTGCTGTCATCAGTACCATCAGAGTCCAGCACCATTAATAGATGAGAATACTTTGGTACTACTTCTGATTCATTCTCCTGGTTTTCACAGCTGAGACTTCCTTGCTTTGAGATTGGCTCTGCACTAATCTTTTTCTGTGTTAATAATATTTATTTTTATACACTGCAAAATAAGCAACATGCAATGAAACTCAGTAATTACAGCTGTGATGTTTAAAACTTTTATGATAACAAAAAAACGATATTCTAACTTTGGGAATACCTCATGTTGCAATGTGGCAGGCAGTCTATAAAAGAACACATCTAAAGCTACTAGCAATTCATGATAAAGCTGTTTTGGAAAATATTGTGACAGAAAACATTTCACTTTATTAACAAATTACAAATGTTCTTGATAGAATTTTAATGTTGCAGCTTGTTGCAGTAAAAGCCATATTTTGATTTGATGTTTGGTATTGCTAAGAAAAAAAGTTGCAGGTTCCATAAACAGCTCATCCAAATTTCATCTTAAAGGTTGTTTGTTCTCCTTTGACAGCTGAACATCATTTAACTGAGGAGGAAAGTTAAGATCCCAACAGTGGGAACAGTTCTTTCCATTAAATATCTTTTCAACCTTCCAATCATCTGTTAGGCACTTGCTTGTCCTGTCTGGACCTTCATTTATTTCAGTGTTCAATTATTTAAAAACCCCTAAAGATTCCACAAAAGCAAAATATGAAAACATTATTTAGAAGTTCTTCTAATTTGTCAAATCTGCTCCTTTTCTTCCCCCAAGTAAATATTGCATTATTATGCTAAATCTGACAAGTAAAGGACTTCAGAAGTGAGCTTTACAAATAAGAGGGATAAGTAGTCAAGTTCTTCCCACCCAAAGAAAAATGCAAAGAAAAAAATTTAAAAAGGAAATAAAATGGATTATGAAATCAGTTTAATTTTTAATGAGGTACATTTAATAGAGAGAGTTAAATCACAGAGGCTGAATTGCAGGGAAAATTCTTTACTGTTGCTTTTTTCCTTGAACTTTGAAATAATACATTAGGTCCTGATTTTTTTCCTGGACTGTCTGTATTGCTGATGTCCAGGTGAATGCCTTCATCCCATATTAAGACAACTTTTCTAGCTTGGAAATTTCTGATACATTTGTCAGGGTACTTATTCTAGACTAATGCAGCATAGTCAACCTTGTCATTGGAATGAACAATTATTCTGAACTGAGCATTTTGGAAAATTATCTTTGTAGATAAACTCCAAAGTACTGTAAGTAAAGTTAGAAATTATTTTCCTCAATACTGTTTCATTAGAAGGATTTGTCCTATGAGTTTTTTTTTTTACACTGTGTTGTTCTCAGAAGGCATACAGGAATTTTGGCATTTACAGTAAACATTTTACTGGGAATGAAAAGCTCAACAGCTGAGTTGACACATGACACAAGGCCAGGTTGGATGGGGCTTGGAGCAACCTGTTCTAGTGGAAGGTGTCCCTGCCCTTGGCAGGGGTTGGAACTGGATGAACTTTAAGGTCCCTTCCAATGCAAACCATTCTGTGATTCTGTAAATTTGGTGCCATGGCATGTCGCTTTTGACTAGTCTAAGAGTAGACAGAATTAACTGCTATTTTTGCTTAGTAAAGCCCAGCTGTATCTGAGCTTAGTAGCCCAGCTTAGTTGTGTTTAAAACAATTGCTTAACAGTTTTACTAAATATATGCATAAGTATGTTGTCAATTGTGATATAAAAGTTATGAATCCTGGGATTAGGAACTGATTAAGAACCACTAATATGCCAGATGTCTGGGTAGGGTATTAATTCATCCTGTTATCCTGATTCAATCACATAATGTCTTAGGGCTAATTAGCAGGTGGATGGGCTGACACAGAGTCAAGAATACCCAGGGGATATTTTGCTCACTAGTTACTGTAATTCCTGCTGATGCATATATTTTCTGCTCTTAAAAATGAGTTTCTTGGGTTTAGTTGACTTACTTTGGGGTCTTTTCTTTCATTTTCACATTATTTCAACATTATATTTTAAAAATCAATTACTTTTTCAGGGTTAAACCTGGTTTAGAGCTGAAGCATTTGACAGCTTTCGGGAAAGCTGTCTGCAGATTTTATTGTTATGTCTTGCTATATTACTTTGTCCATATTAGTAAGCTGCATTTTACCTGTTCTTTTATCCCTTGTAAGCTTTATTGTCTTGTATTAATCAGAGCAGAATTTGTCTTATTTTTAATGAATGCAGAACACCTATTTGTTCAACTGTAAAGCATAGCACTTGCTGCAGTAAGGAAGTAATTAGATATTTGTACATATTATTCTTTATGACTTAAGGGAACACAGTTTAAAACAGCTAATAGATTTCTTTTGTCCACCCCTTTTCTATTTAGCTATTAGTATTTTTATCCTTTCTTTCAAGTCAACTTTCAGCATTTAGTTTGGCTTAACATAGGCTTATATTATTGTTTATTAAAGGGACTTATCAGAAGTCAAACTGAAGGGCATTATCAATTCACCCTGTGTTTCACCACTGTTTCTTTAACAAAAAAATCCTATTTGTTTGAAATAAGACTGCACCCTAAACATAGCTTAATTAATACAGATGTTTCAGTCTCAGAGCTCAACCTGAGGAAAAAACCCCAAACCACAAGCCATAACAGTCCTCTCCACCACCTATTTCCTACTTGACTCTTCTCAAGCAGTCTTCTTCCTACATTTTGTGCTAACCACCTTGCCTTCCTCCCCCACTCTCCCTGAAGAATACATTTGGATGTGAAGATGTAACCGGTTGGTGGGACCTCTTGACTGCATGAGAGTCCCCAGTGTATTTTTGTGAGAGTTGTGCAAGTAGCTGTTCCATTTAATATCTTTTGATTTAGGGAGGAAGAGTATGAGGACTGAAGGATAACTCTGGGGAGCTGATGCTGGCCTTGTTTTATGTCTCTCTGGTGTTTGTGTTTGTGCTCATCAACAGCGTGAGATATTTTTTTCTCCCTTTCCTCTCCTCCTCCCCTTTTCCTGTTTTCTCTCGCTCAGCCACCACATCCTTCCTACTGCTGCTTGTCATGAGAGTTTTCTTCTTTCTCTCTCCATTCCCACTTTGCTCTGTATGATTAAGCACCTGGAACATTTCCAGCCTGATGACTGCAGGGGTTTGCAGTGAAACTTCTTTGAGATTCACTGCAGTAAGGCTGACTCTTGAAATGCATGGCCCTGAGGGAGTCAGACTTTATAGTACCCTAGTGCCTGTTGTACAGATTTCAGAAGTGCTTGGCATATTAAATGCACTATTGATTAACAGCAACAATCTGTAAGAGGTCTCCTAGTAGTAAAATATTTTGTTGCTACAAACTGTACAAAGCCCTTCGTCTAGGAAGCTACTGCCTTCCTCTCTGCTGGAGTGTACAGACAGCTGAACTGGTGATACTACTACCATTGACCTTTGAGGTTCTGCACTTTGTGGAATAGCCTGAAACAAAAGTTGCATCTACTGCTATGCTCAAATTAGACAGGTTTATAAACTTAGTCTTGTTTGAAATTTGGATCTGAATAAACAAACTGAGGTTCATCTTAGCATCAGCTGTAAAAACACCTCACTTTTGGTAGATGTCACAGCTGCAACATTACATTGCTTAGTTGCTATATTACAGTCAGAGTTACTACGTCTAATTTTACATTAACTCCTTCTCAAATGATGGAGGGTGGTTTTGTGCTAATTAAACTAGAAGTTTTGCTTATGAAAGAAAATGTGAAGATGCCTTGCTGAATAGAAAAATACAGTGTCGTAGGCTCGGAAACTTCCTCAAGAAGGTTGTTGTAAGCTTTCAGACTGCAAGCTGTCCTCAGAAGACATCACTTTTTGTTACTTTACCTTTCCCTCAAGGCTGTGTACACTGATAAAATAATATGTGTCAGTAATTACAGAGTTTCATTGCCAAGAAGCTTTTTCCCAGGGGCTTTATAGCCAAGTAAAGTAAAGGTGGATCTAGCATTGTCCACTGGCTGAGACTATCCAGGACTAATAGACAAATGAAATCAGAAAGGATATTTATCTTCAACAAATCGTTTGAAAGTATAATAGAATTGGAAGGAGATCTAGAAAATTAAAAAGAAAGGACACTCTTTACTGCTGTCTTCATGAGGGTTTGAAGGAGCTTTTAATCAATGGAAACCACATTTTCATTTGTCAGATGGCCAGGTTTTTCTTGTCATCTCTTCAACTCCAAAGTACAGATTGTAGAGGGCAAAGAAATCTCCTCAAGCCTTGTAGAGGAGAGAGTAATATCTAGTTATTTGCGTTGCTGTGACAGAGCCCCTGAGTAATTGGTCAGTTAGAGAATGGAAATCTATTAGAAAATGTACCTTGTATTAAAAAAAGAACCTAGTGTATTCTATATAGTGTGATTTCACCTGGGGTGTCTCTGGAGAATTCTGTCAGTTTCTTATGGATTGTCAGAAGTCTCTCTACTATATCAGCATTTAAGCCATGCCTAACTTCATGTGACTAAGCATGCTGTGGTTCAGCAGATCTTACCTAAGTAATGTATCATTAAAATAGATAATGGAATTAAGATATGTATTTTTTCATCAGTACTTTACATTTCTCAGAACTTCTATCTTAATCTTCTTGCTCTGTCTGTTCCTTTCGCTCATGTTCCTCCTTCTCCTAAGGCTCACATTTTCATCTTCTTATCTTTTGTCCTGCTCTTTTTGAGCCTGCTTTTATCCTCCCTGACCTATCTTCCCAGTTAAAATACTTTCTGCCTGGCCTCATGGAGCATCACCATGGTGACCACATGATGTCATTGCACTGGGAGCAGTTGCCTGGGAAACCATATGATGTCATTGCACTAGAGACAGTTACCGTGGTTACTGAGTTGGCTGAGGTAACTGGGAAAAAAGGGCTTATCATCTGACCAGTGCCAGGAAATGTTCCCATTAATGGGAATAGAGACTTTTATTTATATGTCTGTGTTCCAGGGTGGGCTGCCTGTGATTCACTGACCACATTTCTTTCTCTGGTACAGTGTGCTCCGTTTGGGCTGCTTTCCATTGGTCTGTGGGATCTTGCTCCCCTGCTTCTGCTGTTGCATATTATCATGACCACTAAGCCACAATAAAACAGAGAAAAGCTACATTGTTCCTTGGTTCTGTGTAAGATGGGTTCCCACCTTCTATTGCTATTGGATTTTTCCTGTTTGGTTCTTTTTGTTTCCATGATAAATAGCCTGGTTCAGTTATTGTCCCAGCAGATGTCAGAGATACAAGTAACGGTGAATGTAACACACCTGAGCTTGCTTCATCTGCACCAGGCTCTGTGTATGTCTGTAATTTGTTCTCCATTTCTTTCCTGCCTTTCACAATTTCTGTTTCATCCTTGCTGAAATGTAACTGTCTTGTTTTAATAATTCCATGACCTCCAAGGAATGTCCAATGTGAAAGGTGAAGCAGAGGTTAAATAAAAAGTAGGAGACAGTTGTTAGAGACCCAGAAAGGTATGCAAGAACAAATTAATTGGCTTGATTGTATAGAACAGTGTGTAAACGTGTGTGGGGTTGATCATGATTTGTGTAAGGATGTGGGAATGTAAATAGTGGTTAGAACTGTGTGTCTGTTATGCCTGTGTGTGGTGTGCAGATCTGTAGTTTTGGCAGAGTTTGTGTATGTGTATAAACATACATATAATTGCTCTGTGGATAAATAAGCTTTTATGAAAATGGCTTTTCCAGACTTTCTTCAGTTTGAGTGAATTACACGTGTAAAGTGTATTCATTAAATTATGCAAATGTAAGAGTGACTTTCCACACATATCAAATAATGACTCTACTCTCAGTACAATTGCAGATGCTCTAAAGTTGACTAAAAACTATAGTATGAGACTTCCTATTAGTTACCCATGAAAGGTACCCTTCACTGACCCCTCTGTGTGTGGTCGTCCTGAAGTGGAACATCATAATTTGGGATAAAAACTTTACAAGTACTGTGGAGTTGAAAACAATGGAGATGGAGAGTGCTGGTGGCTGAGCAGATAACTGAGGAGTTCTGGGATGCCTGAACTATTGGTTGAAATTCAGGGCTTCTGAAATGTTGTGAGGAGGCTGGAATTGGGGGTAGCATCTCAGTTCTGGCAGAACTAGGTGAAGAGATGGGAAGAGAGAATGTAACTTCATTGGGTGGCTGGGATTTTGATGCTTGGGATGAAGTGGTATGAGTTTTATTTTGGATTCCCTTCCTCATACTCCAAAAGTACTCTTTGATTTCCTGTTTATTTGTTCAGTGCACTGTACAAAGTAATCTCAGCCTCTGTGCCAAAGAAATGGTAAAAGAAAATTGTTTTTCACATCTGTAACTAGGTAAACCTGCAGGAAACAACAGTTGTAAGAGATCAGGCAGCAGTGAAACAGAACAGGTAATGAAGGTGGAAAGCAGCAGCCAGTCAGTATTGGAGGGTTCCTAACAGTCAGGTAAGAGATGTGAATAATCATTGGCCTGTGTTTCAGACCTGTGTGTAGATTCTTACATGCTAACTTGCTGACAATGTTTCATTAGTCAGCGCACAGTGTTGGTGTTTGAAAATCAGGCTTCTTTGTTCATTTTGAGCTCAGGGACTTGCATCACCGTGAAATATGTGTCAGTAATCATGCAGCTTTCCTTGTCTCTAATGGACTGGAACAATTTTACAGTTACTAGAATGGGGTATCATTTAATCTATAATTGGAGAGATATTTGATCCTACTAGTAATGACCACTTGTGTTACTTTTCCTGTCAGCTGAACTTCAGAATGACCCCTGAACTTGGCTTTGTTTTATTTCAGCATTATACCTGGCAACTTGAGTTTATTGTATTTAAGCACTTTTTAAACATTTACATTAGGATGACATTTATTGGTGAAATATGAGAAAGCAACCCGGAAGCTGAACTGTGTTTGTTTAACTGTCAGGGAGCTATGGGAAAAGGCTGGTAGAGCTTATGGAATTTTAGTAGATTTTACCTGGAATATCTGCCTCCAATCTTTCACCAACATAAGGTTTTTGTAAATACTTAAATAATAGCTATGCTGTGATATAGCAATACTGGAGACCTATCCTGGTTATTACTATACTTATCTATAATGAATTATAGATTTGTTTTCCATCAGTGACAACCACTTGGTATATCTACATTGTAAAATTGTGTGTGTAGGAGGGGAGACAGCAAGCTGTGCTGCAGGATAGACAATCCTATCTGCTATATGAGCTCAGCTTTTGCTGACTAATGCTTCCATCTACTGGAGAACTTTGTTCTCACAGGATTCACTCTATTGTACTCTGAGATCCAAAGTCTGTTATTTTAAACCAAGAGATGTATTAATTATAAATTATTATCATAAAAGAGTTTCTCTGTTATTCTGAGAAGCTACCAGAAATGCTTTTATGTGTTCTATAGCTTTACATTTGAAAGATGGTTAATTGTCTGCCTATCTTGAATTAACACTCTATGTTTTATTCCAAAATAGAGTTTCTAAGACAGCAGAATAAAGTACAGGAACTACAAGCCTATTCCTAATAGGTGATTTTGTGACTCATGACATAAAACAGTGTTTTCAGTAGGAGACTTCAGGGGCTGCAGGACTGATTGTGCCTTTATGCTTTATGACTGAACAAGATGGGGGCAGATATCCATTGAGACATATATTTTAGTACTGGGACTAGAAAAGGTCACTCAGTATTACTCACACTGCTACAGAACAGTCTTTGCCTGTGCTCCCTAAACATCACTGTAACCAGCGCTGATCTGCCATTTAGTGGAATGAAAGGGTGTTCTAGTGGTGGCTGAGAAGAAACTGAACAAATAGCTTCTACTTTCCTTGTTAGCATCACCCCAGTCTTTGAGCATCTTGAAGTATCTGATTAGAGAATTTTGGAGCAAACTTGTTTGCCAAGACCCATAGCTGTAGCCCAGCTAATTGTACTTCCCAGGCTGCTTTTCCCTCTTAAATGAACAATTCTTCTCAATTGATTCTGCAATTCCATTGATTTATTGAAAGGACGGCATAGAATGGCTGCTGTACCCTTTTGTTATTTACTGTTCTTGATAGGTTTTGTAGGAAAAAAAATCCACCCCAAACTATAAAATTAACAAAGAATAAATAGGTTTTGTTCTATGTTACTATAATTTGTGAGTGTTGTTACAAGTAATAATATCAGAGCACCTTTGAACTGAATACAGTGGCATTGCAAATAAATATAATGTGCTTATATTGGAGTTAAATTGTAAATTTATACATAAAGGAAATAATAAAGTATATATATAAAATTTATAAGCTTCTATGTAAGACTAGATGTACTACTTAAAGAAATAATTTTAGAGGAATTTATACAAAATATATATTTTAATATAGTATATAACACTTCCTATATGAAGATAACATATAGTTCGTAATCTTCAATTATAGTTCTTAAATTTAAATATATAGTAGCTATATTATAGTGTTTATAATTATATTGATTAAATATATTTATGTAGAATATCTTCCTATATGAAGACAATATGCTTTGCTATATTTATTTTTAATTAAATATATTTATTTATGCTTGTATAAGTAAGGTAAAGGCATTTTGTACAGTGTCTTCATAAAAAAGATGCAATGTCAGAGCACCTTGCTCCTGCATACCTGTAATCTTTGTAATCCTGTGCCCTTTGGGACCATTATTAAACTGAGATAAGTATCTTCGGTTGTTCACATGCAAGCTTGACATGTTCTTGACATGGCCTTCAATAACTAATTCCTTAGAATACATCATCTTTTCAATTTTATGTTACCATTAAGGTACCTGAAATTCCTGTGCTTGATAAGGTGGTATGTTATTAGGGTGCTTAACTTAATTGTACAGTAACTATGCCAAGTGCTCTTTGGCTTAAGGCAGGGAGTCAGAATAATGTTCAAAAACCAAAGCACAGCCTAGGTTTGAGGGGTTGAACATTTTTAAATGTACAAGAGTGGCAGGAAGTAGAGACTTTGGATTTGCATTGGCTGCTCTGTGTTGCTAAGGAAAAAGAACAATTGTTAAGGTATCTTCCTTCGATGACAACTAAGTAGTCACTTATGTTTTCTAAGGGAATTTATCCTCTGTGTGGATGTTTCTGTGCTTATTTAAAACTAAACAGCTCAATACTGCTTGGCAGCCCTGATTCTGCCCTGACTGTTGAGAATGTGAGGAAATGAATCTGTGAATGTTAGAAACATTATAGCCTATGTCCAAATTTCATAACTTGTGTGGGCAAATAACAACTGTTCACCTTAGCAGACACTAGAAACTACCTTTTGAGTAGGATTAACTGAGCTGGATGTGCAGTTTAAGGAATTTTGTGGAGCCCAGAGGCAAAACTTAAGGAATTTATTGTGTTCCTTGTGGTGTTACTTCACTTGCAGGAGCAGCAATATCTGAAGCTGCCATTGGTAGTCATTTAATAAAGGGGATTTACTTAGAGTTTAAAAATAAAAAAAAAAAAAAAAAAAATGCTGCCAGTCCATTATGTTATATAGGCAAATAAAGGCAGAACGACCTGCAGAAGCACATTCCACTGCTGATGTATGTGCTTTCATCCTCAGAGTGTTCTGGCCATCGGTATCTTTATGGCTTACATACCATCTACAGCCTTTGAGGACTGTAACTCACAGGTGCAAGTCTGTGTACTATGGGCTTTAATTCCTTTTTACTACTTTTGAACCAAGATGGAGCTACTTACTGTCATTGTGAATGGATGCATGTGCTCTTGCTGCTTCAAATAATTTTCTCAGAAAGTTATTAATAATTTAGTATTTAGTCAATTAACAATTTTAAATTTTTATTGGGAACCTACTTAAAGCAACCTCAATTGCCTTTTGCATTATGTTGCTGTAACTTTGGGCAGTGCCATATCCCAGAGAAATGATGGTTTTGTATGTTCTTTACTTTCTAGGACTGTAAAAATAGGGATGTGATGTTGTTTTGATGGACATGATTCAAATGGAAAATTGGCATCAAATTTCAGAACCATTTTCATACAGATGAAGAACATGAACACAAAATTGTTGCACCACAATTTTTTGTGACCAGATTCACAGAAAACAATGACAAATTTTTCGTTGGATAAAGTAACAGGCAGAAAATCTTTCCAAGTAGTTTTCCCCTGAAAGACATATTTATACCGTGTTAAGCATAGTCTGGTGCTTCTTAAATTTTGAGATAATCATAGAATGGTTTGTGTTGGAAGAACCTTAAAGCTCATCCAGTTCCAGCCCCCTGCCATGATCAGGGATAACTTCCACTAGACCAGGTTGCTCCAAGCCTCACCCAACCCAGGGATGGGGCAGCCACAGCTTCTCTGGGCACCATACAGCTTACTGTCATTGGCAAACTTGCTAAGGGTGCTCTCAGTCCCACTGTCCATGTCACCAACAAAGACATTAAACAGCGCCAGTCCCAACACTGACCCCTAAGGAGCGCCACTTGTCACTGTTCTGCATGTGGACGTTGAGCTGTTGACCATAACTCTTTGAGTGTCACCATCCAGCCAATTTCTTATCCAAGCGGTCCATCTGTCAAATCCATGCCTCTTCAGTTTAGAGACAAGGATGCCACGCAGGAGAGTGTAAGATGCCTTGCACAAGTCCAGGTAGATGATGTCAGTTGCTCTTCCCTTATCCACCAATTCCATAGCACCATGCAGAAGGCCACCAAATTGATCAGGCACAATTTGCTCCTTGTGAAGCCATGTTGGCTGTCACCAATCACGCCCTTATTGTCCATATGTCTTAGCAAAGTTTCTAGAAGCTCCATGATCTTGCACGGCACTGAGGTGTGGGATTGAGCAGCCTGTAGTTCCCTGGGTCTTCCTGTTTTCCCTTTTTAAAAATGAGGTTATATTTCCTCTCTTCAGGTCAGCAGGAATTTCACCAGACTGACAGGACTTCTCATAGTAATAATACTTGTTATTTTAAAAGAAAAAAAGTGTCTGTGTGTGTGCAGGAGGAAGGGATGCTTGGTATTGTTTTGAGCAGCTGAGTCATATAGAAATCAATTTACTTCTCAGTTCCTGGAGAATGAGCATTGCAGCTACTTATTCATGACTGCCTCATGCTTTCTACGTTTGTGTCACCAATGAAGTGAGTGATTGTGTTCTGAAGCACAAAGTTCCTATGCCTTGGCTTCTTTGTTAAACTGGGAACAATGAATTCTTTCTGGTGGTTTGATGGTGCAGTGATGGCAACATTCATGGCCACTGGTGAAAATGGGCCTGACGTACTGGTTCGCAAGCTTTGCAGGAGTTGCTTTGTCCGCACTTTAGTGACGCTCTGTTGTACAGTGTTGATGTTGGGTTTGAGAATCATTCTATTCCATCTTTTGAAGTGGCAACCAGAGGCAATTTCATTTTACTGTTCTTGATATTCAGTTGTGCTCAGATTGGTGCATTAGCAGTTGGGGAGTCCTGACTGTGCTGAACTAGATTGATGTGATATAACTGTGCAAAGGAGATAAGTTAAACAGGATCCTCTGCTCACACAGCTCACCTGATGAAGCAGTTTTGCTATCATCTTTTCTTCCCTATGCCACCTGTAGTGGTTCACTGCACACCTTATTTGTTAATTTCAATTCTGTTCATTGTGATTTGTAGAGATGTCTCTCATACTAGTTTGTCGTGGTTTGAGGCTTTCAAACTCACGCAATCGATTGCTCACTCACTTCCCCCTCTTTCTTCCCCAGTCCCGGGGAAATGGGAAGGAGAATCAAAAGAATGCAACTCCCAC
>JASSUY010026030.1:0-10197 GCA_032466535.1 Forpus xanthops
CCATCGCTGGCGGTGTTCAAGGCCAGGCTGGACATAGCCTTGGGTGGCATGGTTTAGTGGGAGGTGTCCCTGCCCAGGGCAGGGGAGCTGGAACTAGATGATCTTAAGGTCCTTTCCAACCCTAACTATTTTATGATTCTATGATTCTATGTTTTGGTTACTGTCAAGAGGAAAGAATAAGAAAGCCCTGCTGCATTTGTCAAACATACAAAAGCTCCAAACCCAACCAACAACAAAAAAGTCATAAAAACTGTGCACAATTTGTAATTTAGAACAACAGAAACGGCCCGCAGATGATTTTTTTAGAGGATCATCATAGTCGGTGAATAAAGACTATGTAATGACGTAGTATGTCTACAATAACCTCTTCTAATTTCAGAAATACTGGTCTGTCCTTTTTTAACTCTTTCCATTCTTCCAGAACTCTCCAACTGCATTTAGTCCAAAAGCTTTAGTCCACTTAGTCCACATTAACCCACTTGTGCTTCTTAATGCATTTTGCTCTTCCTCACTAACTTCTAAGTGCAGTTACTCTGGCATACATTACTTGTAAGTGCTGAACAGAGGAGGAATGCACAGAAGTGGAAAAAAAAGTATGCAGTAAGATTATCTGTCCTTGTGCAATGGCTTTCCAATCCACTGCGAGGGAAAGCAATGGTAAACCAAGAATGTGAGTGCAATGTAAAGGCCAGAGGACTGAATGCAGCAGAACTCCAGAAATTCAGTGGTAGCAAAGCTGGGGGTGTGCTTAGTAAAAAGCCCAGGAACATACATACCGCAACACTAGATACACTGAATTTTGTGTGCCCTGCACTGTTTAATGACTAAGCTGTAAACCTCAGTGGTACTTTAGTCTTGAATAAATAACCTAATTGGTAAATCTCCCTTTTTTATCTATAACTCCCACCCCAAAAAAAAAAAAAAAAAAAAAAAAAAAATCACCTTTGTTCCATATAGCCTGAAAAATCATTAATTATTTAATAACAAGTTTTCAAGATACCTTCTTCTCCTCATATGTGAGCAAAACATTCTTGCCAATGCAAAGAGACATGTATTTGCAACAGGAATAGTTTTACACATAACATCTTATGAGACAATGAAGGAGACAAACTCTGGAAAAAGTGTCTTCCCAATACCCATCTCTCCTTTTCCTGTTGAGGGATTATACTTCTGACAACTGAATGGTCATAGCAAACACTTCCACAGCCCTCTTTGGAAGTCTTCCCCCACTGTTCTTCCTTCATTCTGTGTCTTGTCAACACCCTCTCCTCACAAACAGCTGCTTTCCATCTGACCTGATTCCTGAGCACAGTGTCAGTAACACAACAGACAGAGCCACCAGGACCCGGAGGGATATAAGCTAAAAAATTATACGCAAGTGTCCAGTGATGATCATTTGAAGCCTTTGATTTTCCACAATAAAAAGGGAAGTAAATAAAACAGAAATAAACAAGCAGCAGTTCATGTGAAGGACCAAAGCACTTTCAGTCTGCAATTACCTCAGCTCACAACTGTTAGTAATGATACTCAGAATTACGTAATTAATATCCAGTTCTTTTTCACACTGTCCTAAAGTAACTCACACCCATTCAAACTGCATTCCCTTTCTGTCTCTTCCTCCACAGATCACGAAAACAGAAGACCTCAACTTATAAGAACAATAAAGTCACTAATGACAAAATTAAGGAAAGCTGACAAAACATATTTCTAGCATTTCTGGCCAAGCACCTGGAACTTTCACATAATAACAAAGCATAGGCTATGAATCCATCCACACCAGCCACCAACATGAAGACGCACTGAGTCTGGGCACCCACTCTGCCACAGGCATCACTGTTCCACCGGAGTCCTATTTTAGCAAGATGTGCTACAGCATGCTGGGGAGCCTCAGGCTCTGCCTATACTCATAAGCTAGGAGTGACATGACATGGGCCTGATCATTGCAATTGTTAGAAAACAGAATACTTCCTGGCACCCTTCAGCCCAGTCCTACTCACATTCTCCTAAACAATTCTCAGGCATGATACCCGAGCTAGGATGGGCCAAGGACCATTCCCAATAAACAATCTGAAAGCAGGCATCCTATTTTGAGACTCAGACAGTTCAGTGGTACCAGACAAGACCAGATCACGCCAGTTGGCCTCAGGACCAGAGAATAAAGCCTAGCACTGTTTTGTTTACCACATTTGTAGCCTAAGTTTCTTGCTTAACAATATAGGGCATCAAACACTGATCAGATCTAACAAGACAGATTAAGTTTTGCCTCCATGCCTTCTCCTGTGTGACCTACATATTAAATAGCACAGCCTACTCTTATATACCTACATTAGATTTGTCCACAACAATCTGGATTTTGTTTAAGAATCAAGCTTCAGAGTCCAAAACATTTTACCAGGTCAAAAGTCTTACAGCCTTCAGTTATTGCCCCTTCAAACAAAATGAAAGGTGCTTCTTCAGCCACCTAGTGATGAGGTTAACAGCAAACAGTTCCCTGTGAGGTGATGAATTCAAAGCCCTTGTCAGATTAGACAGAAAGGCCCATGGGACCAGAGACTTCACTGTGTAGCTAAAACCCTCCCACCTCTCCAAGATAAGAACTCACTAAAATGCAAATTCTTATCAGGAGTCTGCCCCCAAAGCAGAGCCCTCCACCAGGGACAGGACACTGAGTATCAGTAAACTCTCATCATCAGCTCCCTCAGCCTCCAAAATAATCCCCAAATGCGACCTTTCAAGTTTTCCTCTCTTTCCTGACATGCATTTCTTTCATGTGTCCCACGGCAGGTTGCTCCAAGTTACTCAAACCACGCTATGATGCCAGAAGCATGAGCAGGCCAAACTTTCAAGACAAAAGTGTTATCACTGAAATGACTTACTGCAGATAAGAAAACCTCTAAGATTTTGTGGATGATGTTGCTAGGCTTTTTTTAAAATCCAAGCCCATTCTTTTATGTAAGCCCATTCTATCAAGGTAGTTAGCATCTGACAGCCATCCAGAACTCACAGGTTCAAAGCTTCTTCTTAGTTAAACTGCACAGATCACAAAGACAAGCATCACACCTTGGAAACCTCAGCAGTCAGGGTCAGCAGCTGCAAGAGGTCTTGCAAGCCTCTCTAAAAGCAGTCCACTCAGGAAGAGGTGAACAGTGTGACCTTTCAGCAATCAGCATTTGCTCGTTCTGACACATTAGGGCAAGACGTTATCAGAAAGCACGTGGGTTTGGTATCACCAGTAGCGACACCGTTTCATAATTAGGCCAGCAGCTTAATTTGTGCAAGTCAAACTCTTACCCAACCACATCAAATTTTAACACCCAAAACACACAGCCAAGCAGTTCCCAATACATGCTTGACGGAGCTCTGAAAACATTGGCCTTAATACTTAGACAGTGGCAACTACACAACTGACAAATCCTCAGGGAATATATATTCAGCACCCTGCATATGACATTGTTTACTCCTTTTTTCATTGGTCTTTTTAATTAAAGTGTATTACTGAGCCAACTAAACAATGACTCGCCTACAAAGCTTTGTAATGACTAAAAGGCAATGCTTGTTAAAAAAACAAAAGTGGTTTAAGAACCTGTTGGCACAAGAACTGACCACAAGCAAAACCAGAAGTACAAATTAAAGTCGGGTTAAGAATGTTCACAAAATTTACTGCATGAGTCATGAGACATCAGATAAGTTACAGCAAGGTATTATCTGAGTGGCTTATATGCTTCCATAAAAATAATTATAGCAATGACAGATCAGTGAGATTGACCCAATATCTTTACATTAACATAAATGTTCCTTTTAACTCAGTTCTGTAGTCCTATCATCTCAGTAACCACCCTAATCTTGAAGTAGTCAAACTGTAGAAATCTATTGCCCTCTCCACAACTCAAAGCTGCATGACATGAAATTGCAGCTGTTTCCAGCATTGTACTAAGTCACAGGCAGCTTGTGACAAGTTCTTGTGCCAACAGCACTGGGTGAAAAAGCAGGTGGGCTTTTGTACCTAAGCATCATGATGCCCAGAATGGTATCAGAGATCCTATTCAGCTTTGGGCAATCACTATCTCATGGCTTGACATATGGCTATCAGCTGTGTAAGCAGTCAGTTATTCTTCTAAGGAGGAAGGCTCATTAGGATAGTGAAGGAACTGTTTTCTCACCACAGAGCTGTTTTCTCTTACTCTGGTCTTGAGTTCTGCAGTTCAAAGGGAGACAAGGCTTCTTCAGATGAGTGGCTTCTACAGAAGGGTGAAGGAGAGTATATATGCAGGAGTCGGGCATTTTAGTCCAGATAACCAGCCTGAGGTTCTCTCCTATCTACTGCAGTTCTGGACATTCACTACAGCTCTACTCAACCTCATGTGCAGAAGGCAATGTTAAAGCTTTGATTGGTCTGCGATAGGCAATTCAAGCAGGAGTCTTCATCTACAGTAGTGCTTAAATCCAAGACTTTGCTCAGGTCTTTAGGCACGCTGAATGCAACTCCCAGGCTGTGATCCAGCAGGCGAAAATAGTAAAAGGCTGCATTCACTGCCTGTATCAGAGATGGCTTTGCATTAACTGCACGGCTGCATAATGAAGTCTCTATAGCTGATTGAGAAATTACATTGTTGCATATTTCAAATCTTTTCCTGCCTCTAGCCGTTAAAGGGTGAGAATGCTGCAGTCATTCCCACTGGAAATGGAAACACCTCAAAATAAATGAGAAATATGATAAAATAGTGATACTTCCAGTCCACCCTTCTAAGAGACAGGACTGGCTGCTTAAACACAGACTGAAAACAGCACAAAATACTGAGACAGAAACAGAGACAAAAAGAGAAGCAGGGGAGGAATGGACTGAAGTCATCCTAATAGAGGAGGAAGTAGGAGCCACTCCATGCTACAAGCTGAACCCTACTTTTTACACCCTTAATTCAAACAGCCTTCATGCACTCTGGAACAGCATCACCTGTGATTGCACTAACCAAGGAATCATCCCTCAATTCAGAGCATTTAATGGGAATACTGCTTTGTAAATATGAATTAAGTATCCCACCACAATACAAAGATAATGGTAATAACCAGCAGCATTAGCAAACTACACGATTTTATGTCATCTAAAGCATGACACAAAACTCTCCATCTGAAAAAGGACTGCAAAGAAACCTTCCCAAACAGAGAACCATCCAGGACAATTTCAGAGATTTGATCCACAAAGGAGGATTACTGCAATTGTGGCAATAGCTATTTACAAATGAAGGAAAAATCTTCACAAACGATGTATTTCCATTTCCCAATTTCAAGAGTATCTCAAAAAAAGGAGACAAACAGCAGGAGATTTGAAAGCCTTTGCCTCAGGAAAGACTTGGTCCAACAAGATGTAAGAGGTCAAATAAGGTTTCTGCAAAGCTTTGTTATTAAATCTCTATTCTGGGCAAGAAAACTGATTGTAGTCTTTGCAGACAATAAAGACCTAAGGGATAAGCAGATATACATGGGACAGCAGTACTCTCTTGATGTGACCAGTATAGACTACCACCATACAGAGATTTTAAGCATCATCAAAGTCAAACCATAAACTGCCATTTATATCCTAAAACATACTACAGCTGTGCAAGGCCTTTACCAAGAAAACTTCTTGCAGGCTGTGAAACCACATAAGGCTGGAAACAATAACAATAGAAAAGGATTCTACAGCTGGAATGAAGAGGTAAATTCACACACAGTCCCTTAAATTTTCTTGCAACTGCCTGAAGGAAAGACTGGGCAGGCACAGAAAAAAGTAATTTCTCAAAAAACTTCATCTGTCACAACCCATCTGGCTGCCCATAGGCAGACACTGCACTTGGGAGATGCTGCTTTTTCAAGCCTCAGATATCCTCTTGGTATAGGATGCCTCTGGGACTGCCAGGATCCAAACACAGAAAAGCTGACTGGAAAACACATTACTGTCTCTGCCTGAAGGAGGGCTCAGTGTTGCCCTTCCAGGGTACATCCCAGAAGTATAAATACTAGATTGCTCCCATAAATCCTCTATGCAGACACATAGTCACAGTCACTGAGATAAGCACTGAGCTGTCCTCAAATACATGTACAAATGCAGATAAACCTTTCTTAAGGCTCCTGTGCTACAATAATATTCCCATATAAAATATACAAAGTAATCCATTCCCTCACTCAACACTGCCCTGGGAGCATCTTGTTACCTGTATTTTGGGCCCTTCGGTTAAAAAAAACATAAAGATTAGAGAATCCAGATAATAGCACAGGAATTACCAGAGGCAAAATTATTTTTTTTAATATAAAAACAGTAATTTTTTTGACAATTTAGTCTAGTCTGAGATGAAGTGTGAAGGGCATCACCTCTGAGCTCACTAAAAAAAATACAAATAAAAAAAAATGAAATTATGTTAGGCATCAGAATATTTCCAACAAAAACATCTGAACACCAGGATAAACCACCAGAAATGACACTCCTTTCAGATCAGAACATGATGGAATGGGTTTCAAGACCTTCTGCAAGACTGCTTTTCATGATTCCCATACAAAATTGCAGAACCACATTTCCCACCCCTGAAAAGTGGTACTCCTGCCCATGGGGCAAACACCATGTGACCTGGGAAGTAGAAAAGTAGCAAAGCTTTCAAGCTTTTTCTCTTCCTATATTTAGGGACAAACAGGCTCCCATGACGTGCACCAGTATTCTTCCTGGAAAAATCAGTCAAAAATTGCGTAAAATCAAACATGCATGCAGCTGGGTGCAACAACTCAATTTCTGCTATCTGTGATAGCAAACAGTTTCACTTTTTGATTCACATGCCCTTTCCTACCAAAGCCCAGAGTCCCCATCCCTCTCTTACCCTCACTGAGCTCCATGACTGCTACTGCAAGTAAGATTTGTTGCAGAGGCACTAGCATGGTGCCAAGAAAGCATAGGGCAGCCAAATACTCCCTCCCCTCAGAGATCTCAACACATGTTCAGACAACAACTGGCATCCCCGAAGTGATAGGGAGGGACAAATGGCAGAAGGGCTGATTGATGATATTGTTGCAATTGAGAGGAGGGAGAGATGCAGAGCCAGAGGCGGGTCAAATACCTCCTTGTGAAGGATGTACTGAGACCCAAGTAGGTCTGAGACAAAGGCTAACAAGGGTCAGATGTTCACCAAGCTAGAATGAGCTAAGGGAAGCCAAGAGAAAGGAGTTTTAGTTTTCACCTGTGTGGCAATAAACTGGTGAAACTACATAAGGGGTTTCTTCATTTTTTCCCATAGTGGAGATTCTGAGAGAGCGCAAAATAACTAAATAGCTTGGTTCATATAAAAGCTCTGCTGCATTCCTATGTACCTTTTATTTGTAAAGCCTCACTGCAAAAGGCATGGGCTGGTCACACAGTTTTCCAAGTGAAAAATGAAACTCAGACACACATCTCAGAGTGGAAAAGAACCTGGGAATTCTGTATCCTCCCCATCCCTGCTCTTAGACCTGTGGCTCATAAACTGGGTTCTACAGACTATAGGCTCAGATGAATGAGTATTTTCAGAGCATTCTCTTTGCTTTATTTTGCTTTTCTGTTTTTCACTTCTGCTTCACATTATACATACAGACTGTTTTCTCTTTGTATCCAAAGCAAAAAAGACCCTTTTAACCTGTTTGCATTTCAGCCTCCAGAAGCTGATTTTGCACTAGACTTAGTCTGAATAAAAAATCCTACTAGAATTCCAACCCTAAACATGCAAGTCGTAACACAAGCCCCTAAAACTCATTAGAATTTATGTTTTGCTAATGTTACAACTTCAAGCTCTGCTTTAGCACCAGAAGGGCTACAAACATACCCATGTAAAATGAAAGTTGTGATCTTCCTCAGTTTACATATGTCAGGAATGAGGCTTTTAAGATGCTCTTAGTGTTAAGACTCAACAGGAGAAAATCTTAATCATTTGCAATCTAACAACTGCATACAGTTGACTGCATGTGACCAACTGACCCAAAACACAGAACAGCAAAGCTAATTTAGATCACTTACAAACAAATTTCTTTTTCCATCTCTTTCCTCTCCCCAATTGCTGTTTTCACTGCCTCATAATAGAGCAACCTTCCCCCACCATATGTTTCACCTTCTAGAATCAGTTTATCTGCATCTACTGAGGGTGAAACAGGCAGAGAACAGATTAAGACAGGAAACCACACCTTGCAGCTGAGACAAATGGTCTGTTTGCTGCTCTGAGTACCAAAGCCCTAGTCTTGGATGCAAACAAGATTGTGAAACACGGCCAAAAAAAAAAAAAAAAAAAAAAAAAAAATGCCTGTGATGCTTATGTTTCAATATGGGTGGAGTGTGAACTCCAGAGATACTACATCTATTACAGCTACAAAGCAAGCAAGAAAAGGGAGCATAACATAAATATTTTGAGTCTGTAGGATGTGGGTTAATTTATCTGATGGCACATGTCCTATCATAACATATTGATTAGATGGAAAATAACTCCTAGTCTTCATATAAAAATAAAGGATGGCAAAATATTAAAACCTAAACATAATACTGGTGCAATTACTTCCCTAACTTGATACCAGTCTGATAAGGACAGTTCAACTTTCATACTGTTTTCACGTCTGCACAGACCACACAAATTGCTCAAGCTAAAAGTACATCCTTTCATTCTGACATTAAAATTTACAATTCGGTGGTTTGTCTCTGGAAAGATGAAAGAGCCATATTTATATACAATGTGAAGAACAATTTGGCTTTACATATTTGCAGTTACCCAAGTTGTGGGAGCTTCATATGCAGATTAGTACTAAGTGTTTAGCGAAATTAGAGGATAGAAAAAAAAATGTATGCAACAAAATACCTACCTTTGCAACCTAGTGCACTGGATAATTACTGTTACTACACCTTCTCATGTAATTCATATGATTATATCTACAAACTGGTAAACCGAAACTTTAAATACTGACACCCACTGCTGTGTACCACTATTCAATCTATTTTTAGAATGATAACCAATGAGCATGCCTGGAATTGCTCACAGTTCCTGTGTCTCCTTACCTCAAAGCTGGTCTTTAAGTACTGCAGTGCTAGTATCATAGATTTGACTGGGATTTTGTGGAATGGCCATGCAGCATTCAAACAAACCATAACTTTTCTTTTTTACAATGAGTTTGTCTGTGACTCTTCCATATGGGCTGACAACACAGTCAAGAACAGACACCTAGAGAATGAGTAAGTTTAAGGGCTAAAATACACAGACATTGCACCTCAGTACCCAAAGGCTACTGCTAGCCATGTATTCATGTGCCAACCTGCATGTCACCAGACAGATGCTTTGACATCTACCCAACTGGTCATTTAAACTAAATTATCAGCTGGTTTAATTTTGGCACATAGAAAAAAAAGTATTTACAAGATCACATATCAAACAAACATTTCTGCATAGCTGCAGAGTTGAAAGAGGCTAAAGGGAGGCAAAGGATTTAACTGAATCATGAAGTCTGGTAACTGAAAATCCTTATGGTTTACGATCTCACCAGAGACTTATAACAGAATTACCTGCCTTTATCTCTTTGAAGTTTATCTTACTGCATCAGTAACCTTTAGTAAAGATCCACTAGCTTCTAACAACTTTCCACTTTGCTTCTTATTTTACCAGTATTTCTTTAATAACATTGGCAGCGGTACACTTCATCCATTCCCTATAGTTCTCTCTGTTGCTTAAAAGGTTTGGCTGCATAATGAGCCTTTAGTAAAGTTATTAACGTATCTGCACAACTTCAGTATTATCTATTAATACTCATGATCTACAAAGCATTTCTTCAAGGAGGTTTTCTTATTAGAAACATCATACCTGTGTAACAACATGGCAGACAAGACAGGACACAAAACAGCATGTGTATATTCATCATTAAGCCAGGAACTTGAGATCATTAGCTGTGAGGTGGTAGAAAAGGGTTTGCCTTCTTTCAGCATTTTTTGGCTCAATGTCGGAAAAATAGAGATATCAAAATCATGATGTGCATATGAGTATCATATCTGTACCGTATTAACACTTAATATAAAATCCAGAGTCTGTTTTACAAAAATAGCTGTATCCCTTCAAATTGATCATCTCATCTTGTGGTATCTGGAACAACCCACAAACAAAAGCTACTCAGTTTCATTCTCTCACAGTTCTGATACATGATACTGTAACATAACCTACCAACAGGAGTACCAGA
>JASSUY010026031.1:0-18258 GCA_032466535.1 Forpus xanthops
TTCACCTGACTGCCATGATTTTTCAAATATGATGGACAGTGGCTTAGCAACTTCATTCGCCAGCTCCTTCAGGACCTAGGGATGGATTTCATCAGTTCATCAGTATGGACTTGTGTACGTTTGGGTTCTTAAGGTGGTCTTGAATCAGATTTTCTCCTACCATGGGCCCATGGTCTTCATTCTCACTGTCCCTGCATCTGCCTTCTAAGTGGATGTCTTTTTATTTATGTATGAGAGGGGAAAATACAGGAAAGTGGAAGTGGGGCTTGATACTTTTGGGATAGCTCAAATAGAATTTCATTACAAAGAGCAGAACTGTAACTATATTGCAAAATAACAGTCATACTATGAACATGTAACTGATAAATGTGTAATATTTGTACAGTTCTTGGAGAGAATTGAGAGAAGAGAAAAAAGGACCTAGGTCATGTTTTCAAAAGCACACATGGGTGAGTTTTACAGACGTATTCAGGCACCATGGAAACAGTAACAGGACTATTAAAGCTATCTGGATAACTTAGAAAATTACACTATTTTTTTTCTATAAGCGTTTTACATAACTCTTCATATCTACCTCTTTGGTGACACTTTTGGAACTACAGTGTTCAGAAGCCCAAATTCTATTAATTAAAAGCAGTTTCATTTCAGTAGCTTGCAGTTTTATAATGCCTTATTTCATTCGCAGAAAAAGGATGACATTATCAAAGGATGACGTTATCTAAGCCCTTTCTGAACTTGTCTTTCCATTACTGTGTCTGCCGTAGCATTTGATACAACTGTTTTGGTTCAGTAAGCTGATATTAAAAGTTTGTCCATGCAACTGCTGTGTGCTGGTGGTGGTGGGGAAATGCTCATATAGACCAGGAGTAGGCAGGGAGTTTCCCATTCAGTTTGTGTCAGAAGCCTTCTGAATGAGGAAAGGCAAGCCAAGGTAACTCACTACACTTTTTTTGTTCTATTACAAATAGAATAATTTTTCTAGTGCATTTTATGTACTCTGTCATCTTCTTTAGGGATCTATTTCAATTTAAGTGTACTTTGTTTTCCTCAAGGTTATAGAGAAATTATTCTTCAGATGTTGCCCCAGCTAACAGCTCTAGATGGAGTAAATATTTCTGGTGAACCAGTGGACCAAGCAGAAAAAAAATGTTCAGATTTGCAGTGTTTAGAAGACATTTGGAGCTCTTTGGTTTCGCCTGTGTGTCCCTCATCCAAAGATCAGGTGCTGTAGTTTCTGTGTGCTGATTTGAAAATGGATAAATTTTATTTATATATTTCATGTAACTCATTAATATTACAAGGGTTGTCTTTCCTTTTGATAGAACCATATTAGCTTATCAGTGGTGACACCACATATCGACCAGGCGTTAGCTCATTTCCGTCAGCGTACAAAAGTACTAGAACAAAATGCCATCAGCTCCTCTACAGAGCTTGTCTCATCTTCAGAACCAGAGAAGGCTGAACTTGATAAAATATACAGTGAGATGCGAATTAAAAAAATGGAAGATCAGATTTCACAGATACTGCAAAAGGTGATTTTTTTTTTTTTCTGTGATTGTACAGAAAGTCTTCTTTGCAAACTGAGGTTTACCTTTTGATAATTCGAAAGCTAGCTGGGACAGACTGGAGCATGTCTATTGCTGACACACTACTGTGTGCTGACTTAGTGCTAATGTGTTCTTAATAATTATGAGAAATTGGGAATAAACCAAAACCAAGTCTTTAAAACTGAGTAAGCCACAAAAACTTTCATACTGAATAAAAACCAGTGTCTGGAATTAGGAGAACTATCTGATCATACTGTATTAGAAAATTGTTTTCTGTTTTTTACCCTGAAGCCACAATATAGTAATTGAACCAGAATAAAATATGAAATGCAGCAAAATATCTGGATTATAGAGTTGGTGAAAAATAATTTCATTAATAGGTCAAGTTGGTCTGATATATTTGTCAGGTGTGTTTTTGTAACTGCTTGTGGTGTATGTTGCGTGTTTGCAAGGTGGCTTGGTTTTAAGTGCTGTGTTTGTTCAACATTTTGCACCAAGCTTCTGTGCCTAAGGATTTTACCAAATTTCAGGTGTTTCAGAAAGGTGTTTTCTGAACTGTATATTCTCAAGCATGCTGTTCTGTTGGGCTTATTTTATCTTTAAAACAGTTAAATGTTTTTGTTCCCTCCCTACAAGGAAAGAAAATGTTCAGAAGCAATTATTTACTTTTCTATCAAAATTATTTTGTGTGAACTTTTTAAAAGTAGCATCTGAATAAGTGTTAGTTATTAGCCACTTAGAAAGGGTAATATGTATAGATAAAACTTTGATCTGTTTTTAGGTATCTGATACCTCAGGAAGGGAAGCTCCTCCAAATGTTCTCAAAGCTAAGAGAGACACAGATCCAACTTCTGAGAGCGAAAATGAGAGCAAGAAAGAGATGAACAGAAAGGTTACAAAAAGAAGCAAGCTCCCTACTTACCGTAGAACTACCTTATCTACCAGATGTCATGTGAATCCCCTTATGAACAAAGTAACTGACAGGTATCCCAATGTTTGCCATGTATGAAGCCAGAATGAATTAAGATGAGTCTTGTCAGAGTGAATGTAGTTTAACTTGAAACATTTTGCTGAAAGTGGTAGGTTAGGTAAATTAGCTCTGTTAATTATTAAATACTGAGGCTTCACTCAGTCATTTCAGTATATAAGCATTTTCTGTCTTTAGGTGAAAAGGAAATTGCACTGAAGATTCCAAAATACTCTCAGAATTCTAACAGCTTACAGTTTCATCTTTGTTTTAAATTGAGGTGACAGAAGAATTCTCCACAGACAGAAGTGAGTCATTAAAAAATACGAATAAAAGATTCATGGTGTCAGAACAGTAGTCAAGAATGTAACTGTCTGTATTTTGTGATGAAACTGAGGATGTCATGGTAATTTGCTTGATTTATGTAGCAAATATCAGAAGTGATGAATAGAAGATGATATAAGTTGGAATATATTATAGTCAGCCAGTGCAGCTCTACTACTCCTCTGCTTTTCTAAAATTGTTTTATGTCTATGATCATGTGAGGCTTTTCAGATAGCATCTACTAATACTACATACAGCTGAAGATTTGAATTTAGCTGTTTTACAATCTGCTTACGAATTATTTTCTACGTAGTTTTGAATATCTCTAAAATTCAGCTTCTACAAAGAACTGTAAAATTTTGTCCTGTAAAAATGTCTGAATCCCCTGTTATTGTTTAAACTTTGCATGTTTTTAACTATACCTTGACACTCTGCTGTTACAGGGAAGAGAAGAAGAGTTCCTCAAAGTGTTTATGCTCCAGTCAGAGAGACTCTCGTATTCATTCATTACGAGATACTCGATACTTGGAAGTAGTCGGAAAGAAAGCTGAAATACTAACTGGAAGACAGAGCAATTTAGAAAAAGTAGAAGAAATTAATTCAGATGCCACAGAGGAATCAACATACCGAGTATGTTTTACATTATTTTAAGTGAATTATATTTTCACCTGAAGCCAAGCATATGTCTTCTAGTGAAACTTTAAAATTGGAGGTGACTAAAAGTAATTGCATGTAGATAGTATCAGAAAGTAGTGGAGTTCTTGTAGTATCAGCTGGAAGAGAATTTATTTTATTTCATTTTTGTGGAGTTTTTTGGCCTGATCCCTTGCACTTTCCCCTATCATCCATGAGTTCCAGGAAGACAAAAAAATCTTACTCTACAGTTACAAACATTATTTGTAATTTTTAGACTATACTTCAGTGTTTTCTAGTAAATTGATGCTTACCATATCCTTGCTAAGGTGCTGATTCAAGAACTGGATCAGGAGAAAGAAAGGAGGTGGAAAGCAGAGCAAGCAGAGAAGAAATTAATAGAGCATGTCAGAGAGCTACAGAAGCATGCAAAAGAAGAAAAGAATATTCAAAGTATGGCTGTATACACTACAGACAGGTAGGGAAATAGTGCTGCAGTATAAGAGGTTGTTTAGTTGTGGGGTTTTTTAAGACAGTTCAGTTTATAGTCTTAAGAAAGGAGAACAGCTTTAAATAATGTACTTGGAAAACAATGTAGCAAGAAGTAGTGCTAAATTTTCTCTCATTCTTACCTAATGAAATTCCTTTCTTCCTGTTCTTGTCTCAGAACAGTATTGGTATTCTAGCCATTATTTTCCAAGCAGTCTGTATTGTAATTGTTCAGCACAAGCTGTAGTGCCTGTCTCATCTCATACTTTTGCCTTCCAATTCCCAGTCTTTCTTTCCATCTACAGTGGTTAGTTTGGTGTATTTTTGGGTTCTTTTTTCCAGCACAGTGCACTTGAGCAAAGATACATCTGGGAGGGCAGAGTTGGCCAACAGGCAATATGCTGTCCAGGTCAGGCCTAGTGTGTCTTCCTATAGACTGCTGTTATCCTTTTAAGTTCTGAGCAGCATCCTTTTTTTTAAAAAAAAAAAAAAAGTTCTCCCTCCTAACAGCATTGTTTGTCATTGGCTGTAATTGGAGATGTCTGTTCTGTTTGTCTTAACTGCGTTGTATTTATCAAAGACACGTTTTCTTTCTTGTAAGGAAGAAACAAGCCAAATGTTTCCTTAGTTACCATCTGCAATTGGCTGTGATTATTTCCCTTTTTTTAACCCTGTTTTAGGTTCATGTCCCTCTTTTATTTATTGCCACCTTGAATAAGAGGCTTATTCTGTTCCTTTTCTCATAAGATAGACCTTGTATCAAAAATTATTAGAGCATTAAAGGATACTTTATTTTTTTCTGAAGAAAATTATTAAATTAGAAATTGTTAACATGTTCAATTTCTGTATAAAGTAAAACAATACTGGAATGCCATTTCTTTGAAGAACCTGTCTCTAGCCTCATTTCTTTTAAAATGAAGCTCCATATAGTGGTGCTCTACACATCTTCAGAAATATTTTACATATTTTTCAACAGTTTTGCATGGCAATGCTGTAAATAGTAAAACTCAGCAAAGAACAAGATAGGGTACTACAACGCTTATGATGTGTTTTTCTCAATGTATTTGAGATCAAGCTAAATAATAAAATATTTGTAATACAACCCTGTTGCATTTACTCTCAGGTTAAAGGAATTGATATTGAAAGAGAGAAATGTTAAAGCAAGACTGCAAGCAGATGTACAGCAGTTGAAAGGTGAAACTGAAAGACTTACTAATGAGTTAAATCAGGCAAGAAATAAAGAAGCAGAATATCAGAAGGCCATACAAGCTTTAGAAGAAACACTGTCCAGGATGGAGACACAGCGACTGCAGCAGCGAACAATAGAGGTAAATACTCTTCATGAGTAAATAATACATAAATAATACAATAGGAACAGGATAGCTACTGTAGTCCTGCATATCAAGAAACACTAGATTTTACAAACCTTAAGTCTGAGTTTTCCACACTAGAAGCTTGGGCTTTTTTTTCTTCATAATCATATTTAATAATAAGTATCCACTTTAATTGTCAGTTAATGTCTCCTGTAAATAGAGGTATGTCATGTGATGTGGTCTTAAGGTAAAGGAGAACAAGTCCTATTAACATGGAGAGTTGGTATTTTCTGACAATATTCGGGAATAACAAGTTCTCTAAAATGTTGCTGAAATCAATGAAGATCTTACTATCAGGATGGAAATCTGGTAGTTCTGTCTGGTTTACTGATTTAAAGAATTAGGTGCTTATAGTTGCCACCAGAACAAAACAATTTAAAGTGGTTTTGAATTTGTTTTAAAGTTGAGAATGATGCTTCTTTTTTTTTTTTTTGGATCAGAGTTACTTTGTTCAGTGTATAAATACATAACATGGAAGATGCTGAAGCAGATATTGCCACTGTATCTGACATAATTGGTGAATTTTCAGTGGCCAAATGCTGCATCTACCAATATCTATTTCAATTGTTTGAAAAACTTCTGAACTGCTAGTATGGTGCTGTAGGAAATCAGATCATTCAGATACCCTGAAAGGAAAAAGAATTGGTAAGTGTGCTGACAACTGATCTCCAAGTGCCGTTCAAGTTATGATGTAGCCACCCTTGGCTTCAGGCTTCTGTTTAGGCACCTCAGTATCTCTTCCTTTTTTTTTTTTCCTTACCTGTAAATACCCTGAAGCTGTTACGGACCTAGAAGTGACCTTCAATTTAGATTGAATACCGGCTCATCACTTTGAAAAGTACTAAATTTAGTGATTTAGAGGAGACTGGTGTTTTTTTTTTCATTTGGTTTGGGTTCCTTTTTTCCTTTCCTATAAGGAAAGAAATATTGGTGCATGAGGTTTTTGATTTTCTTTTAATGAGTTTGTAGAAATATGTAATCTGTCTTGATAATAGTAGCATCATTTTTTTTGACTGCAAAGCCTCATTAAGTTCCTGTCTTT
Source organism: Forpus xanthops (assembly GCA_032466535.1). Lineage (NCBI taxonomy): Eukaryota > Metazoa > Chordata > Aves > Psittaciformes > Psittacidae > Forpus > Forpus xanthops. The sequence goes on from JASSUY010026031.1 coordinate 6,376, forward strand.
AAGATCCTGTAGCAAATACTCTTTAATTGTGTTTCAAAGAATAATCATGGTGTTCTAGAAACTAAACTCTCTCTCTGAATGCTGAGATTTAATATACCTTGGGCCTATTTTATCAACTCCAAGATTAACAAATTCTAGAATATTTTATAAACCTTTCTTCTAGTATACATTAGTAGTTAGCTTGAGAGATAAGTTTTGGTTACTCAGGGTAGTCACCACTTAAGGACTTCAGTCAATATTACTAGATTACTTCTGTAAGGGATTAAAGATAAACAAGCTACTATGCATCTAAATGTGTAAATAGTTTCCAGAAGTCTTTAAATTTGCGTGTGTTCTCACTTGAAATTTTTGGGTTTAAGTGTTTGAATTTTGGTGAGAATTGCTTTACTTCATCCACAGAAGAACAGCAATACAGTGGGGGTATCTTAATGTTACTTATGAAGAGGCTTAATATGAGAACACAGCTTCCTATTCAAGTCTCTCAACAATTTTCATACAACTGAAGTTAATGTATGAACTTCAGGTACCTCTGGCATTCTCAAGCTGAAACTCATAACATACAGCAGCACATATGTGTCTTAAGAGACCATGCAAGCGATGATGAACATTCAAAACAATGTTTTATTCATCAGTGCGGGGCATTAAATGCAGCGCTTGATTTTTTGTCTTTCATTTTGATTGATCTTTCAAAAATCCAGTGGAGGAGGAGGGGGACAGTTGTGATAGAATTGAAAGAAAACAGTTTGGGAGGGGTTTTGTTTTGGTTTGGTTTGGTTTTTCGTTGTTTTTTTTTGTTTGTTTGTTTGTTTGATTTTGGTTGTTTGTGAGGGGTTTTTTAAATTATTAATTTTTTTGTTTTGTGAGGAGAGGGGTTGTTTTCTTGTGAATTGGAAAGTAAACTGGGTTGTATCTTGTGTTCTAGCTCTGCCATTAGATTACTGACACTTAAGAGTAATCGATTTGATAATCACAGAACAGATACTCTTGAAAGCAAAGAGATAAAACTTGTGTAACTACAAAATGTGAAGACCCTTTGCTTAGGAGGACAAGTTGACAACATAGTTAAGTTGTTACTTCTCACTGCTTGAGCACAAAAGGCTCAAGATGGATGCCACAAGTAATGAGGAGGAGTAAGAATATCTTCATTAGCATCACCTCTGCTGTTTCTGTGGTGTGTGCTAACTCACAGCTTTCTGAAGCGTCCTGATTCTGAATTGCCATTTCATGAGTAATTAAAACCTTTTTTATAACTTTTTTAATATCTTTTTATTCCTACTTGTTGAGTTAAAAAGTACAGGTTTGTTTGTGTAAGGCTTCAAATTACAAAATTCATAAAAGCTCGCATTAAATGGAAAAAGCAGAGCATGCCACCTGGTGTTTATACTGATTCTTCATTTTTTTCCTGAAATCATTACAAGCAACTCTGTTCAGCAATTTTAAACTATATAACCTGGAAATATACAGATTTTTGTAACTGTGTTTAAAAATGATATATTGAATAAATACAAATATTTTGCTTGAAGCTAATACAAGTGTTACAATATGAGTGTTTGTAATTGAGTAAATCATTCTGCCAACACATGTGTTCCACTTCTGCAAAACATTCTCAAGTCCTTTATAAATTAAGCAGAAGTTCTCAGTTCTTCATGAAAGTTATTTTTTTCTGTTGTAAGTTAAGCAAAGATATAATAATGGACATCTTGTCTGAAATTTCTGCAAGTGTAAACTTCATAGTTAGTAAAACAACAAACAAACAGGACAAACAAGAAAAAAAAAATAACTTCCCTTGTCTTGAGCTAGGTAACATAATAAAATTCCATAAAATTTTATGAAAAATCCTGACATTTCTGGAGCATTCTGTGAATTTTATGGCCCAGGTAGATATGTATAACACTGTATTAAAGCACCTGTTCCTGTGTATTCTCGTATAAGACATAAAGAACAGATTGCAGTTTTAAGAAAATCTTGTTGCTCTTTATGAATTCTACACAGATGAAACAGGTGCAAGAAGCAGAGCTTAAATCATCAGCAAACGAAAGGGAAGTACAGTTACTTCGAATATCCCTCCGACAACAGAAGGAGAAGGTAAAACAACTACACGAACTTCTTATATTAAGAGAGCAAGAGCAAAGGTATGGGATCTTCTGTTTTCACAAATAGCGATGCTAGCGTTGCAAATATGTCGTTTAAATGTGTTCTGCAAAGTGTCAGTGTTTGTTTGTGGGTTTGGGGTTGTTTTTGTTTTTTTTAATGGAAGAGATGGTCTTTGTAAAAATGTAGATGTTTTCCCACACATTTTCTTGATTATTTAAGAATATCTTCCTCTCTTTCAGATTACTGACTCATAAGTCCATGTAGGCAACTGTGCTCTTCCAGCCTTTCATTTCAGAAGTTCTTGTCGTATTCTTATTTTAAATAATTGATCCCTAATCCATAATCAGATAAAAATCAAATCACAGCTGATCTGCACGTATACAGTAACACAGTGTTCAAAAAAAGAAAAAGTTAGCTTCTACAGCATCTTCCTCTTAAAATTATTTTTTTTAAGTATACTTTAACATAAGTTCATACTGTTTAGCTAATACAATCACATACATGTACAAACTAAAGCAACAAGTGGTGTTTCTATTTACAAGGCTAAATGTATTCAAAATTGAGGGTGTAGGTGGGAAGAATCCAATAGCTGTGTTTTGAGATCTCCAATTATTATCTCAAATCTCCAAGAGATGTAAAGGATAGTGGATGTATTTTCTGTTTGTGCTTTAAAGCAGATGAACAGAATAATCTTAAAGTACAGGGTACTTCTGCTTCAACATTCTGTTATAGGGGAACTTCCAGATAGGAAGCAGGCTTATCCTGGAACCCTTTAGGTCCCCATTGCTTCTGCTTTTCTGGTTTTGGGCCCGAGTAAGAAGGAAAATTCTAGTGTGAGGGTGAAGAGAAAGACTGCAAAAGAGGGTATCTGGCTGTGGAGTCCTTTTCCCGTATTCCACCATCTTTTCCAGATTTTTGTTTCAGCAAAGGAAAAAAAAACGCTAACTAACAGCAAAAGAGCAATTGAATAATTTCTACAAAAGTCTGCATTAAAAAAGATTATCCCTTTGGGTCTTTTAACTGTAGTCAACACTTTTCCTTATCCCATAGAAGACTGAAATCTGTCTGTGAAACTAAGGAATTTAACCTCTATATGATGTAATTTGTTATTCTTTTAAAGAAATACTCAGGGAATTGTTTGAAACAGCTGGGAAATACTGCAGGTCTTGTCTCAAGTGTATGTTTGATAACTTCAGGAAAGAACTTGAAACCCGAGTTGCTTTAAATGGACCGGAATTTCAAGACGCTTTGTCAAAAGCAGTGGCTAAAGAAGAGCAAAGACACGAACAGCGTGTTAAAGAATTTCAGGAAAAAATTAATATGTTAAACCAGAAGTACAAAGAGTTAGAAGATGAATTTCGTTTAGCTTTAATTATTGAAGGAAAAAGGTTTAAAGAGGTAAGACAAAAAGAACATTTAACAATAGTCTAGGTGGAGTAGTAGTTCTCTCAAATTCATTGGGTTTTGAGGTGTTGGGGTTTGGGTTTGGGGGGAGGAAGTAGTTTGTTGGGTTTTTTGTTGTTTGTCTTGCTTTTTTGAAGTATCGCCAGCAAACTGATAGAAAACCAGTTTAAGATACTCAGTCACTAATTTCAAGTACTGTTGATGAACTTCTATTCCTTCCTTTATTTGAAATTCAAATGTCATTTGTGTGCATGTGTACACATTTTTTCCAAATGTTAGCATTTTTCAGGTCTTGTCTTCAAAAAACTTTAGGTGAAAGAGGGTTTTGAAAATGCTACTGCTGATCTGGCTGAACATAAACAAACCCTCTTTGAGTTTGAACAAAAGGAAAAAGAGATGACAAGTTTGATCCAAGACCTTACAAGCATAGTGAAAGAACAGAAAGCAAAGATAGCAGAATTAACAAAAGCAAATGAAGAAGCTACAGCAAACCTAAAGGTACTTGTTGTTTCAAAACATTTCAACTGCATGTATGATTTTTTTTTTGTAATATTTTATTTGTAAAAGTTAGCAATGCCATACAAGGTAGGTTGACACATTTCCTGTTGCACTAAAATCTTGCTCTCCACATCAGCCTTTATTCATGGATCCTGCACTTCAGTTTCTCACAAATACTGCTCCACATATAGCAGAATCTAGACCCACCCATGCCGTCATAAATGCACTTCTTGCCTTGTGCACACTACCAGTTTATATAATGAAGTGGTCGCTCTAAACTGAGATTTAAAAGCCTAAATAAATAGCCTGACCCCTTTTTAAATTCAAAATAATGGAACATTGTTATGCACTGGTCACTGTATGTGAGATAACAATGAAATTGAGCAATCAAGAGTAATTAGTAACAGCTTAATATCTCAGAGTTGCATAAAAATAGAAGATAATTACTAATACTGCTAATTACCTGATGTTAAATGCTGTGGGCACAATTGCTTTATCTTACACTACTGATCACTGTATATTAACATATTATAGTACTACCTTGTTAAATCTTGAAAATCTTAGGAACATAACTTTTAAACCATTATGTGATCCAGTCTATCTTTGCATTAAAACTTCTGTGCAGTGCAACCCCTGCACAGCTGTTTCTCATCTCCACCCTACATGGTGCTGTTAGGGTGTCAAAACATTGGACAGGATAGCATCCTGCCAATCAGTGGTGCTGCTATAAAGTTAAATAACTGTTTTAAGCACCTGTAATCTGTAGCCTGCATAGCTGAAAATAAATCTTTATGATGGGAAGTGGGAAGTTCATCCCAGCTTCTATTTTCTTTCAATCTGCTTTTTAGAGTCTTAACTAGACTTTGGTTCATTTCTGGTTTTTTTTTGTTTGTTTGTTTGTTGTTTTTTTTTGTTTTTAACTTCCACATTTATAATTCTAAACAGGCTTTTCTAATGGTATTGATAATAAGATGTCTCTTTAGAAATCACCTTTACATTTTTCTGGGATCTAAGTGTGTCTATTTGAAGCAAACATATGTTTCATTTCTGGGAAGAGACACAGAACCTTATATGTTCAGCAGAATATTCTTCAGTTAACTTGATTTGCTGCATATAAGTATTGCTTTCTTACCACTTAGTATTTGATTTGAAATTTTTAATACTTGTTTTCAAGGACCTTATTGTCCTTTTTCCAATGTTCATTTATACAGTGTCGAACTGGAGAACTTGAAACTGTGGTTGAGGAGGACAAACAGAAGGCTGCCCAAGTTGAACTTCTGAAAAAGGAAAATGGAAAACTTATTTCCCAGCTGACAGCCCAGGAATCTGTGATTGACGGGTTAAAAATGGAAAGAAAAATATGGGGGCAAGAGTTGGCACAACAGGGTAATTTTTTTTTTTCTTTTTCAGAAAAGAATGGTAATGTTCAGTGTCATACCTTTTACATAAACACTCCAGTATAGTTGTAACCATGGTCTCTGGATCTTACTGATCTGTGTTGATCTTTCCTGCTTATAAGGATACACAAAAAACTATTTTTGTTATGTTCTGTAGGATGTAGGTCATTATAGGAACTGTAACAGCAGTTATAATAATTGTGGGAGTATATCTGCTTCCCCAAATATCAAAATACGATGTTATACAAAGAACTTTAAAATATGAAGTTAGGAAAACAAGGATTTGTAAATAGTGTTACATAATGCTGCTTGTCTATCAGATAAATCTAATATGAAGATTTCAGTGTATATCTTAACAACTGTTAAAATACTGGGTGAAATAAAGCTTGGGCTTTTTTCATTTTTCTTATTGACATGACTCAGCACCACCTTGTGGGCTCTTTGAGATTAGCTGGGTCTGTGAGAAATACTGATGACTTTATCCTTAGGAAACTTCTGTGATAAAAAGAGAGACCTTCAGTTCTGCATGTCCTCTCAAGTGTTACCTACCTACAGATTAAAGCCCTACAATGTTTCCAGTGAGCAAAATGGTCATGGTTTTCTTTTTTTTTTTAAGGTATTTCTTAACTTTGCCTTCCTCCTTTGTTACACATCTTGAAGTCATCTGTAAAATGACTGCTGTAGTGTCAATATTATCTGTTTTATCTAGGAGCTCATCTTGCTCAAGATCGGGGAAAAATGGAGGCAAAAATTGAAGTTTTAATGAATGAGATTGAGATATTAAAAAAGCAAAAGGAACAGGACAGTGATACTATAAGAATTAAAAACAAAATAGTGGACGATCAGACAGAAACAATTAGGAGATTAAAAGAAGTAAGTGCCATGTCTGACAATTTGTGTACTTAGCTAAGGCTAAGACATGCAGTGCAAGTTATTGTAAAGGTTGTGATAAAAGCTGACTGCCCTCCTAGTTTACCAAAGCACCATTAGGCTGACAGTGACAGCTGATTTCACCAAGAGCAGAAGAGGGCCTTGGATAGACTTGATGTACAGAGATGCTACTTTGACTCTTTTATTGAACCTATTTATGTAATGACTTTCTTTTTTTGACTCGCTTTGAGTTACTTTTGATAATGCTTTTGAGAGAGGAAAAACTAGGATAGCATAATTCTTCTTGAGTTTAACAGAAAAGCAGAAGATTCTTGAAGAGATTGCTTATTTTACAATGTAAATATTTTTATTTTCTTGTAAATCACTAATTTAACAGCACAGCTACTATGTTTTAACTCATCTCATTTAGAGACTTCAGACTTTATCAGAGCAAACAGAATGTGAACTCAGTGATTTGTATATACAGAATAAGTTGTATTAGAGTTGTAAATAGCTTTTGCCATAATTTGTGTTCAGTTTCACATTTATGTTTTGATGATTAAGTACTTTTCATATAATAATACATTTAGAACAGCAAGCTTTCACATGTTCCTCTCTGCTTCTTTCCACCATCCCCCTAAAGGTTAAAATGAAGGGTGTTCATGCTGTAAAATATTTCTCTTCTAAAGGGCTTACAAGAAAAAGATAAACAAATCAGAAAGCAGCAGGAAGAAAACCTGAAAGCTCAAAAATGTTTTCAAGTACAGTTGGATGAAAAAGCTGCTGAATCTGAAGAGCTAATGGAAAAATTAGAAAGGCAAAATGGAAGAAAAGAGGAATTAAAGCAAATGCTGGAAGAGAAAGAAGTAGAACTTGATGACATTAAGAATGCATACAGGTGATACATACAAGTGGCAATGATTTGTGATTATGACTGTGCAACAGTGCTCTGAAGTTATTCCATGTTGAGAGTACTCGTTTGCTATTAAAACCCTCAGAATTGTGGAAAAATGGAAGCATGGAAAACCTATTTTTCAACCCTCCTGGGTAGTATCTGCACTCATTGTAAATATGTGCATTTTTTTTTTTAGTGCACTGAAAATGAAGTGGCAAGGTAAAGAGGAAATACTAAGCCAGCTGGAGGTGCAGGTTAAACGAATGAAGGAGAACTTTGATATCAAAGAGAAGAAGCTGATTGAGGAGAGAGATAAAAGTCTTCAAAGTCAGAGGTGAACACCTTAATAGCTTATTTTGTGACTGCTTAGTTACAGTTGCACTGTTAGTAAGTATGCAAAAATGTTTGATTACATGGTGAAAGAATGTGTAATACTTTTGTAAGTACTTGGTTGGTCCAAAGTCTGTGTGTGTAGAAGTAGTTCTTACTGTACAGGTGACTTTTTGGAACTAGAATTCAGTTCAACATTCCTCCTGTAAACTTCTTAGCTATGTTCCCAGTTTCTTTGTATAATTGGAGCCTATATTTTTTTCCTCCCTGGTATGACTGTTTCACCACAGTGCTTTTGTTTTTTTCAGTGACAAAATTCCATATTAAGCTTACACAGTAGAGACTCTTCTACAGGCATAACACATGCTGGTTGGAGTCACGTAGTGAAGGTGCTTGTGCACGAGGCACAGTCTGCAGCAGGGTTTCTTTGAGCATGAACCTGTAACCCTTCCAGCTCATGACCTGGATTCATGGGACAAATTGGTCGCAAATCACAGGTTAATGCCTGTGGCCAGCACTTGGGCTTGTGAGAGAGGCCACGGTATTTCATTATGCAGGGTGATGAAAATAGCTTGTGTGTTATATAGGAAATTGAGGGCAGATCATCAATATTTATCACAACAGTGCTAATAAATCACAGAATCACAGATTCAGTTAGGTTGGAAAAGACCTTTAAGATCAAGTCCAAATGTTACCCCAACACTGCCAAGTCCACCACTAAACCATACCCGTAAGTGCCACAGGTATGCATGTTCATCCTTCTGGTGAAGAAATTTTTCTTAATATCCAGTCTAAACCTCCTCTGGTGCAATTTGAGGTCATTTCCTTTCATCCTATTGCTTGTTACCTGGGAGGAGAGGCCAACACCCACTTTGGAACATCTTCCTTTCAGGTACTTGTAGAGAGGGATGAGATCCCCCCTGAGTCTCTTTCTTCAGGCTAAACAGCAGTTTCCTCACAACCACTTTTTTTTCTACCAGGCCGCTTTCCAGCCTCTCTTCCCCAAACCTATAGCGTTGCATGAGATTTTGTGGCCCAAGTGCAGGACCTGGCACTTTGTCTTGTTGAACCTCATACTATGGGCCATAGCCCATTGCTCCAGCCGGTCGAGATCCCTCTGCAGAGCTTTCCTACCTTCAGGCAGATCAACATTCCCACCAAACTCGCTATTAACATTTCAGTCTGTAACAAACAGACTGTTTATAAGTTACTTGTCATTCTCTTCCCATACAGGTAGCAATGGGTTTTTTATTTATTATTCTTTTGTACTGTTAATTTTTAATTTTTTGAGCAGTTAATGGTAACTATAAGATGATACAGAAGAAAATACTTATAACCCAAAAAATAGGCAGGGACTTGAATGATGCTCAGTAAGTTCAAATGTATCTGGCATTATGGAGATGTACGGTAGACTGCTGCCTGTGATGAGCTTAGGTGGCCAGTATGGTTTTTACTTTATTCTTTGTCCCCTTATTTTATTTCCTTCCTCCCTCCCAACTATTCTGAGGAAAAGATTAGCTAGTTAATAAAAACGTACGTGTATCTAGCAGCAGTAACCACACTGTTACTGAAGTAATGAGCTAGTGTATGACTAAGGCTTTTTTGCTTATATTTTTTAATTGAACACTTGTTTAATTACATTTTCACTATTATTTAAGGAAGGTCATGTGATTAATAAATGAAAGAAAATACCTTTATGCTTAAGTTTGATTTAAAAGAAACAAATGAGGAAAAAAAAAAAAAACCACAAAGAAAAACCAGCCACCTCAAATAGTCAATAGTATTAAGTGTTGCAAGGTCTGGAGTGAAACTGGAGTGAAATAATTCTGTTCTGTTTCAAAATTTCATTGTAAATTAATTGCATAGTGAATAATTTGTCTTGCTTTCTGTTGCTACTTATTTTAGAATGAATAAAAGCAGAATTTACTTGGAGCCAAGAAAAGACTTCATTACTGTAAAGCAGATGCTTTTCTGTTTCTGTAAAAGATGGCTTTACCGGCTGTTTACAGGATCACATAGTTCAGTCATTGACTTCTGAGGAAGCAAAAGCGTAATAAGTTTGTGTTGGAAAACAGGTGGAGTTCTTATCCATGTTGACAGTAGCAAGCCTGAATCTTTGTGTTGTTAGTGATTAAATGCTTCTAAAAGGAATGCCAGAAGCACTACACACAATGCATAAACCCAGAACATGTACTTAAGAAAACAGGCCATCTGGAACTAGATATTGCAATAACTGTTTCCATGCCTATGTTATCAAAACCTTATGAAAGGCAGAATTAGACAAAACAAAATACATCAGTTGTTTACAAGAGTGTGATTTTTTTTTTTTTTTAATCCTTTTTTAGGATTGCTGTGGAAAAGCTTCATGAAATGGATGATGCTTTTAGAAAACAACTTGGGTCAATGTTGATAGCTCATCAGGAAGAACTACTGCAGCTGGCAAATGAAAAGGAAAAACAAATTGAAGCAGCAAATGAAAAAGTAATACTAAATTTACATGTTTATTTCATTTGCATGATTGTTCTATAGCTGCTAAAACAGTGGTGCTCAGAAGTCACCTGTGTATCTATTCAGCTAGTCTCTAGATGGAAACAGCCCTGGTTTAGTACTCAAACATTGCACAGGCAAAACATCTCTAAAACTTGTACCATCAGGAGGTTCTGGATTCAAGCAAAATAAAGTGGCATGTTGTGTAGCTATTATGAGGCAATAGCTAAACATTTCCTTATATATATATATAGGTACATGCAAGAATAATGATGATTATGCCATATAATCCACTTAAGTCACCTGTGCCAGTACTAACGGTTACTATTCCTGTCATACACACACAAAGTAGGTATTTTGGTGTCGATACATTACACACTGTCTCCTAGCAAATTAATACTTTTTTAAAGCAAAATTCTGTTACTGAATATAGTGTCAGAAGTAGTGCACTGCTTATTTAAACATAAGCATGCTACTCGTGCATTGCTTATGAGTGTTTAAAAATAGCCACGATTGTATGGGTTTGGGTATATTAAGGGAAAGCAAGAATCCTGTCTAATCTGTGTGCTCTTTCAGGTTTACGGTGTTGAAGAAGAAATGCGGCAGCTTCTGCAGGACATGGCAAACCATAAAAAAGCCATGGAAAATAAAATAAGACGACTTACACATGCACTGAATGATTTTCAGCAAGATCTTTGAAAATTGTGCAACACGCTTTTAGTGTATATAATAACAGATTTTAGCAAGTTCATACATGACACTGCACTTTTCCTCGTTTTCTTGAGAATAAATGTCAGACAAGTATTATTTTCACTGTTTTCAAGACATTTTCATAATAACTATTTCTAATCTTTGGTTATTTTAAACTTCTGTCAGAATGGGTCAAAGCATATATAGAGCAAGAGCATCATATGAAAAAATAGGAATTAGCAAGTTCAATAGGAAGAAAAGAAGGTTGCGCCTTTGCTTCTCAAACAAGACCCTGGACCCTTGCTTCCTTGGGGGAGAGATCCAGGAATATACCTGAAAATATATTTGCTCTGCCACTGTTGATGGAGCATGCATGATTTCTGCAACCCAAAGTAGCTTTTTTGGCTGCATAGTTTGGTTCTCTACAGCAATAGGCTTCCTATTAGGCTTTTGAAAAACAGGAGATAGGTAATAGCTTTATAAAGAAACTAATCACTAGCTTTATGTTAATATAGTTGTTATACTTCTTTCATAATGGAGAGTTTACCACCTCTGCTGTACTTGGGCATTTATCGTATTTGCTTGTTCTTGGAGCATCCTAAACCGCTATTGCACTGCACCACACTGAAGCGTTTAATGTTGTAGTTGTAAAACATAGTAACCACTACAGTTACTTGTTGGTACACCAGATGGAGCTATTTCTGCACAGCTTATAAAGGGTAAAATCCCAGATCAGTGATTCCAGGTCCAGAAAGGGAGCCCACCTACTTCCTCCTGTATGTATATATATGGCCCTGACTGTGCTGTTATGTGATTGTACAGCTACTGTCCAACATGGCACATTGTGTGATGTCCCATCACTGTATGCCACCTCCTGCAGTGGGGTATCTATCTAGGGGTCTTTTTCCTCACCAGCCCACCACCACCTGGCCTCCGGAGATGCGAGAACATAGTTTATAAAGAACCTAAGTGCGTGTGTATCAAATGGTGGAGTGACGAAGAGCTGCCGTGCAGGCCACAGCCACTCCTGCGGTGCACCCGGGCCCTCTCTTGCCCTGCTCTCCCGGCTGGCGGCCACGAGTAGGGCAGCGCCTCCCTCCTGGAGAGACGGGCTCTGAAGCGAACCCTCTCCGGCCCCGCGGCCGCAGCCCCAAGGGGCGGGCACGGCCCGCTCCCCTCCGGCAGCCCCTCGCCCCCCACAGCCCAAACATGCCGGTG
>JASSUY010026034.1:0-34288 GCA_032466535.1 Forpus xanthops
TGGTGACCCCTCCCAACCCCTTGAGAGCCCCCAGCTTCTTTGCTACTATGAAGAACTCTACCCCTGTGAAAACCAGCACATACTGCCTTTCACCAGAGTCACTCAACCAGACCAGAGAATTTGGCTCCAAATTTTTGTCAATACCTGCAAACTGATGAGCCATTTTAGATGCAGTGGTCCAGAGAGGTACAGGTTTGCATTCTCACTCAAGAATTTAAACCTATTTTTTTTCCCCATTTATTCATAGAACAATTACTGGGGGAGAGTAGAAGGGTGCAGTCTTGAATTTCAGTTTCTGCTCCTCATGATCATGATGTTTAATCAGATGGTCAATGTGAAATGCATTTCAGCCATGGCATGGGGACCAGGGATGCCTCTGTGGTGCATGGGACATAACCTCAGACCCCCCGCTTATATGGTACCTTGCTGTGCCTGTCTCCTGCTGCCTCTGTGGAGCAATGCTGGTGCAGAAGGGGTGTGCAGGATGGCCCATAACCTCAGACCAGCCTGATGGTCCTAAGTGGTGGGAGATCTCATCTCCCTCCTGCTGAGCAGCATAAGGCCTACATCCATCCTCCTAGTGATTGCTTGGACGAGGAGAACATCATCTGCAAGGAGAGCAGCAGCACCTCCTCTCACCAGCCTGCACACACCACTGAGCTGCGAGCATCTTTGCTTCTTTGGGGCCAGTTTCTGCCAGTCCCTGCCAAGCCTTCCCATAGAATGGGTGTCCATGGGCTCCCAGCTGAGGGGGTCAAGACCCATATCTGCTGAGTTACTATGTTTCAGGCAGTGAACACCTTGCAGCTCACATCGAGCATGTGGGCAAGATAAACTGCAGTCACTCTCAACCGCTTCAGATCTAGCGCGAAGGTACGTACTCAGCCCTTAAGCATTAGGAACATGCTGAGCGGGTGTTTATATTGCATTTCTGCCCTTAGACACATTGTGTCAGCCCATTCTTTCCGTATTCCTTAGCTCCTCCTGGTTTTCAATTCCTTCAGTGACCAGAGATCCAGCCCCTGGTGAGGTCAGAGCCACTTTGGGATGGAGGATGACCTTCAGTTCCCAGTTATGCCTCTTACTGTACAGCACAACTGCACTGGCTGGTCATGCTGTTAGATCATATTGCAAATTCATGTCTAATTTGACCCTGAGGTCTCCTTCAGCACTGCTGCTTTCTAGGATTCTCTCTCCCTTTGAATGTCTGTGTTTCAAATTACGTTTCCCTGGGTGTGCTGGGTTATTTTCCCATGAATGTCACTGTTATTTTCCAGTTCTATATGTTTAATCACTCTATTTCTACGTTTATTACCTCTGACTTCATTGATGCTTCCAGCTCCTTCAGATATATGGAAATAAGGACACTGAAAATAGGGCTGTAGTACTATTGGCAACTTCTTTCTTTGTTATTAAAATTGTCCAGTGCCCTTTCCCTCTGTGCTTTATTGAAAACACTCAAGAAAATGTGGGAAATATCCTCTATGTGACAGAAACTGTCAGTTTGTCATTTCCCAGCCTTCATTAGTATCTGTTTAGCATCTTACAGTTTTAGAGTCAGTTTTTAACCAACCAATCAATTAGGTCCATTGGAAAGTACATGAAGAAATAGACTTCAGAAGACAATCTGTTAATACTTCAATGAATTTTACACTCTGAAAAATGCCTTATTTTCATAGACTACTGATTTTTGGGGTATTTTATAAAAGAAATCTTGTGTGATGAGTCATCTGGTTTCCACACATTCCCAACTCAGAGGTGACGTCCCCTGAGGCCTGGAGCATGATGCTGCAACCAGTTGTCAAGACAACAACCAGCTTAAATCTGACCAGAACTGGATGCAGCTTTTAGTGGAGAACTGCCATTGGCTTTGATGGCACTTGCCTTGACTGCATCTAATTTGTCATTAGGCTCTCTCCACAGTTTTCATTACAATTTTGATTTAATGTCTTATTTATATTTCAGTAACAGTCCATGATCTAAGCCAAGGAAACTGTATTTACTCTGACAAGACATATTTGCAAAGCCTTTGTTTTTTTCCTGACTAATCAGAAGAAGATCTCAGGCTACTCCAACATTTAAAGGATCAAAATGTTGTGCTACTAAAACTCATGGGCACGGCAGAGTGATTTCCCATCACTCCTAATGAAGAAATTCAGATCAGATGTAATATTGTATTTTTAAATGAGAACTATTAAGGCATCTTGACATGGCAAAAAAATAGGGTGTGGGAAAGTGAAGTATATCTAACACGCCATAATAGGTATTAGAAAATTCTGCCAGTGTTAAAGGAACAGCACTAACAGGAGTGATAAGATCTTAACTACATTTTCTGCTGTATATGCTGTGTGCCAGTAGATCACATCATCCTTTCCATCATCCCTAATATTTAGTTTGGTTTTGTATTTGCTGTTTGTGTACAGCCTGCAGAACAAACATGTACATCCAAGCAAGTTTCCTCTGAGGTTTCCAGGCTTTTAAGGAGAACTAAACTTACACACAAACCAGGCACAGATAACGAATTGATTTCATTGCTTCAAGGTACTTTAAAATCGTATCACATATGTTCACAGTCCCTTTCATTTGATGTAGTCAAGTGATCCTTGTTATATTTTACATTCAAATGTTTCAACTGAAAATTCAGCATGCCAGAAAGTAAATAAAAAGGGGTTATTTTTGAAAAAAAAAAGGAAACAAACCCATTATTTTGCAATACCATTCTTTGTGAAAAGAAAACCCCATTAAAAAATAATGTTTTAAAAAAGCCATCCTTTCATTAGGTGAGCCCTAAAAATTGACTGGTGGCCCCTTGCCATGGCACTTCCCAGTCCCATATTAAGGACCGCCCCCTTCTAAACCTTGTGGCTGGTGGTAGGATGCTGCTGTGCTCTTGCTGCCTTACCCAAGTTTTGCCAGCACCCACAAGAAATAAACCATTTCAGTGTTCAGGCTTTCCTTGGTGTTGAACATAACCAGGAAGACCAGCAGTATAATCAGAGCATCGGTGGCGTTATTTAGCAACGTATGATCATCTGCTGTCAGCTCCAAATCTTGCCATGCCAAAACATAAGGGCATTGGAGGCTACTGGTTTTGATTTTCTGAGCTCCCCAAGAGTCAAATGTTTCGTTCTTAAAGCTAGCATCAAAAAAAAAAAAAAAACAGAAAGAAAATATACCCCATGATCCCATTCCCAGAGGACAGATTTTATTCTCATTTGCTCTAAAACCAGGAGCAACAATAAAGCGGCACCAGTCCGACTGAGCTTAAAATCAAATCTCTAACCTTGTACTTTAAGATAGATCCCAACACTGAAACAATGCAGTGGTAACATCAGGTTAAATTCTGTCTCTCCCAGTTTCGACAGTGTATTTTCCATCACCTTCAGTGAGGCCAGGATTCCACTCTGAATATTTTGCTTTCTTTGAGGGAAGGATTTGCATTCATGAGCTCAGAGGAAAGTACGCTGACTCGCTGAAAGTACTGTCTGTGCTTAGTGTGGAAACACAAACAAGAAACAATCGGCTGCATTAATCCTCTCAGCTGTTTTTTGAAGTCAAATTGCAGAGAGTTTTTTTCCCCCGACTTTATTTCTTATCTTTGCAACAATATAAACATGCTTTAAACATAATCTGTGTGCAGAACAGGGTTAAAACATAAAATATCACAAACACAAATCCTACACTAAGGGACCTGGGGCTCAGGAAGAGAAATTGCTAAATGCTTCTTGTCAGTCTAGAAACCATGCCACTGCTAAACCTGCTCATTTCAGAGATTTATTTTGCTAGAAAGGATTATAATCTTTGCATTTCAGTTCCTCAGAGGAGGAAAATCTTCCAAGTTCAGAGTCTGCAGCAGTGGTGAATCAAGTATTGTAATATGCTGCCTCTTAAAATACTTCAGGGTAGTCAGGCATTAGGAAGGCTCCTATTTTGTGCGAACTGATCAAATACAGATGTTGCCAAAGAGTTGACCTTATTGACCGTGACTTAACTAGAGATTGAATGGCAGACAGACGGTCAGTAGTAGGGTGAAACCATGTTTTGGCGGTAGGGTGTAAACGCATATACAGTTTACAGGATGTGAATGACACCGAGCAAACATCTGTTCTGTTGATAAATACTTGTTTTACTTCCAAAAATTTTTTTATCCCAGGGAAACAGGATTAAAAATACATAGAGCCCAGTATTGTTTGGTGCTTTGTGTGCAGGTTGTGGTCCTGGAAAACTTGAAATAGGAAAATATTAAAAATGGTACTAACTTTTCTCTCTTCCTGCAATATCAGATTTCATATAAAACTCATCAGCTGAGCTGAGTATTAGTCTTGATCAATGGCAGGAAACCAGGGGATCAAATGTTAATAAATCAGAAACAGATACCTCCACTTGAGCAGAGATATATCACCAACCTGAAAAATAGGGCAAATTATTTGACAACTTTTATATGCATATGACTGGAGAAAATGAAAGCTTTTCATAAGATTTCTTGAAAGCTGAAACAAAGAGCAAGCATGGAGAAAAAGTAGCTTAATGGGGTAGAACACAGAACATGAAATCAGTGTCCTAGAACCACCTTAATTTTCTTTGGGATTGACATAATAAAAGAAGATAAAATGAAAAGGCTTTAGCTAATACCAATGCATTTATACAGCAAATCAGTTCTGTCCTACTGCTATTTGGTGCTGGGGTGAGGGTAATGAAGCAACCAACTAGGCCTTCTTTTAGCTCCTTTTTCTCAGGAGCTTAATAGTAACATCACAATTCTAACAACATTTACAGTAAGCCTGAAGTGCTCAGGGACATGCAGTGCTCCTGATGGTATGAGAACTCATAAAGGCACAGCCACCAGCTTTAAGGTATGATACCTAACTACGCTAGTTCAGTGTTCCTTACATTCATTTCAGACAAGTATCCTTGGAGTGTGGTCTTCTCTTGAAATTGAAACTATTTGCTCCTGTGCATAGCCTACTAAATTTAATTAGAAAATCCTGGTAGACCAGCAGGACAAAATTTCCCTTCCTTCCTATTTGCTCATTCCACAATTTATCACCTAGAGTAATTAGGACCAGCGAGGGATCATCTTCACCGGATTAACCTTAACTAAATTGTATGCATCCAACATGTGCTCTTTTGATTAACTTGAGCCTGGACTGCTGCCTATGGTACACCCACCTTGTAATTCTACACACATAATTAATTTCAGATGAACTGAAAAAAGGATACATTGAATTCTCCAATTAAAAAACTGATATTAGTTAATGTATTTTAGCTCAACTTTTCATTCTCTTCCTGTGTGAAGATAGGAAAACCAGAAAATAAGAGAGAGGTGGAAGTGAGGAAGCTTTACCAATAAGCTTGTAATGACTTTTCAGGGCCTGATCCTGCAGCAGTCTAAGCAGATAATTTTCCCCCTTGACAAGAAGAGAAATTTTGGCCGAAGTATTAGTCCCTACGTTTAAAGCATAAAATGCAATAAGCAGGAACAGGATTTTTTTTCTCTTTCAGAATGATAAATAAGCATTATTTAAAACCTCCTCACCTTAACTCAGTTTTCCATATGGTTTCACTCATGCGTGGGTTTTCCTTGTTATTAAAAAAAAATATTATAATGTCACTGGCTATGGGCCCAATCCTCCAGGCCCTAGTCCCACAGGCATATTTTTCTCTTCTCTACTGTCATGGGGAGCTGCCTAACAGCCCTGTCTTGCATGCGTTTGCCCAGATAAGTAACTTTGCTTTTGAATCTAGCCCTGGTGAATTCAACAGCATTTATCAGAGGAGTTGAATGACTCATGTAGAAAACTATTTGCAGGAATAGGTCCTAGAAATGTTACTGGAAACACAAAGAAATATCCAAAGAAAGACAGAGGGAAAATACTGTTCCCTAGTTTGTTTTGACTGAAATTAACTCAGTTGCTAATAATAAAGCAGGGCACTTACTCTCTTCTGAGAGAATGGCAGTGAATACTGAGCTTCTCGCTTTTAAAGCACAGCTCTGCTGAAGTTTCTCTCCAAGATTGCTAAATGTATGGTTTCATTATAGTTGATAGGATTACAGCAAAATCTGCATTGAAGTATTTTGCTGAAATGGAGATTGGCTGTCGAGCATCTTTCAAGATTGAGAATTAAGGGAGAGCAAAATCAAGTTCACAGAAAACAAGATATATGCAGCCAATTGTTTTTAAAAGTAATTTTGTCTCTGTAATATCATTCACTCTGTTTCCTCTACTGAAATCCAAATTCTAACAAATGCTGTCAGAAACAAATATTAGATACATAATTCTGTTGATGGCATCTCTAATGTAGCTATCAACACGTTGTGCACACTCTGTTAACTGCCTGCACTTGATTTTTCTACTAATAACAACAAATAGCTGCAGACAATAAGATGCCCTAGTAAGATTTCCCCCCCTAATTACTATTTGATTACTTAGCAGATCACCAAATGGTATTTTATTATACACACATGTTTATTATGAATTAATATTTGTCTGCTATTAAGAGATGGAGAATTATTTGCTGCCGATTTGATTTCTACTCTTTCAAAAGTCACAAAGAAACATATTAGGTAAGAGCATTAGATAAAATTTTAAAAACATCTGAATAGTTAATGAGTCTTTGTCTCTCTGCAAAGGTACTTTGACACCATAATCAGTTTGGTAATCTCCCAGGTCATGTGGATACCTTTGATGATTTTACTTACCATTTGTTCTTTGCTAAGAAAAAATAGACAAAAGAGTTTGCATAGTAAAGTCCCTTATGACAACGGTAGAAGCAATGATATGTCGTCCTTAAGTAAAATTGTCAGCATTTGGGTCATTTTAAAACCATAGAACGTGAACACATGAAATTCCTGCTAAATTTCCTCTGCTTATACTCATTTCAAGCTTACATTTTAAATGGCCTCTTTAAAAATGTCTGGAAAGATGCAAAGAATACTTGTAATATAGAAAAAAACAATGAAGAGCACAGAAAATAAAGGTTTCTTAATACCGACATACCTCATAGCCAGGGAGTATGTGAGATCTTGTGGCCGAATACATTGTTTTTATTAGTGTCAAGTACTTGATTTAAAGTAAGACCTCATCACCTTGCAGAGAGATATTTTTCCTGGGGTATATGCACATATCTATCTATTGAGTGTGAGTATATATATATACACACACCTAGCAGTAGGCCTGGTTAATGTTGGCTTGACTGAGAGAGGATGTTAGTAATTACGATTTCTCTAAACACTACTTTAGCATAGTTTAGTGTATCAGCTGGCTTCTGCTGCCAGAGGACCTGTGCTGCCTACTGGAAGTAGCTACAAAGCCAAAAGCCACAATAAAGGCCATTTCCATTCAGTGAAGCTCAGTGGCTTTTTGCTGTTGATTCAAGAGAAAGGGATTTTTGGGGCTATTTTTTGGGGTGCCCACAGACGGCGGGGAGCACCTTTAGGCAATGGTGGGTGAGGAAGTCCAGGGCTAGTGCAAAACATAGGCAGCAGCTACTGGGCTGGTGTATCCCAGATGGTGAAGACCAGGGAAGCAGAGCCGTAGTCACACTGCCAATGCCCACTGGGCAGGAGCTGTTGGTGTGGCTGAGAAATTACTCTTTAGCTGATGCAGAAATAGCCTCAGTGGCACTTCTGCAGGAGGTGGAACTGTCCCCCACCTGTGCAAGGAGGCTTTTGAAATGGACTTTCTCTGGTTCCTTCTTCCTTCCTCATGAATGTGTTTTTGAAGGATCACGCTGAAACAACCACCACAAGCTGAAAGCTGTTAATACAGCAACTGATGGTGCAAACTCCTACAGTTATTTTTCTCTTTCAAGGCAACACTTCTACTGTTTTACAAATGGACTGACTAAGGTTCTTGTGCATTAACACTAGACAAGAAACAGCTTGCATGCATTAGTGCTAGAATTAGTCCATATTAAGTATAGCTTCTGGTCTTACATTTTATGAGCCCAGTAAATCAGGAGTATTAAGGAAAAAGATGACATTGCTGTTTTATGCAGTATCTGCAACCCAGAAATTTATACATGCAAGAATAGCAGAGGAAAAAATAAGTAAAATGTATTTTCCCCTCACAGCATTTATTATTTCATGCTTAGGTCGCTTTTAAATCTCTGTTTAGATCTGAGGGGTTCCTTGAAATAAGAGTTTTGGTTTTGGTTTTGGTTTTGTTTCTCTTTTTTCTGCAGTCTCTACAGTACCTTTCCCATAAAAAGAAATAGCTTGCCTGGTGAGCAACTTCACAGCACAAACCCTTTACGTGCTCTCTGGATGCGCTGATTTTCTAAAACAGGTCTTAAACACTTCCTTACATGCTTGAGAGCTTTCTATCGTATATCACCAGGTGGAAAGTTACACATCTTTAATTTTCACCTTGAAGCATTCTTACATCAAATCACTAATCTCTATTGTTCAGTTTTGACTACAGCATTACTAAATAGTATATTAAGCAAAAAGAAATGTAAAGAATATATAAAAAGACACAGTACTGTATGGGTGACAGCTTCCTGCTGGTCCACCATATAGAAAAATAGTTATTAGGAATGTGTTTCAAACAGGCACCATAACACAAATTTCAATGTTGTTAATTGTATAAACAGTCATTGACTGTATTTGGACAGTTTTAAAGAAGTGTATATGTAATAAAGCACCTTATGAAAAATATTCATAGAACATCCTCAGCTACCGACAGCCTCCAGTTTTTATCAATAGTATCTACAGCAATTAGCTCTGATATTGAGCAAAATTAGAACTTGATCCCTCAAGCATTTACACACATGAGTACCCCCACAGGGACCAATCAATATCCTCTGTAGTCATGGAAATATTCACATGCATATGGTCAATCATAAGTACATGTTTTTCAGGAAAGGGGCGTATTTTTCTGGCAGTGAGTCGTTTTTAGGGTTCAGTCCTGCTTACCCTAAATTTTGGTAAAACAACCCATGTCAGAAGGAGTAGGATCTGGGGCAAATACAAAACAAATTCTGAAAGCAGTAAACATATTTTTCCGTTTAGTGCAGTGACTGCTCTTAATATTAAACCCTGTGCTTGACATGAATAACCACCCAGCAGGGTGATACAGAATACAAGATAACTCAGGCATTAAGTGATTTTTCTGCAGTCTACACAGTGCTTTCAATACCGACACACACTCCGCATACTTCCAGTTGTTTTCTTAAAAGTAATGCCTTTCTTAAATGAAGTGACTTTCAGTACCGAGTATTCTTGCACTCGCAAGAGCTAGCGGCATGCAGTTCCTTTTACATCAGACGACTATTTCTAAGCTGTAGTGTAATTGGTATTATTTATTGAATGACTTCCACAAAGGTAGAAGAAAGATAAAGCTGCTGCTTTCAATTATGCAATCAAGAATGTAGAAAAGCAAACCTGTAGATATGGCATGGAAATAATTATATCTGATACAGCATGTCAAACAACAATAGTGTTTGTGCTAATCACATTTTAGAAGACTATCATAGTTGATTTTAATAAAAAATGGAAAACAATGAATAAAGTCTGCTGACCTATCCCTAACCATACTGTTTAATCAACTCAGTTCTAAACCGTTGTCTTACACAGTAATTCAATATTCTAGTTCCAACAGATTCTCTGCCATCACTATTTGAGAAATCAATAGTGAAGCTAAATCAGACTCCTACCAAGAACTCTGCAGTAATGACAACCTGATACCCACTCAGCTATCAAACATTGTGGCTTGCTTTAAATTAATCTGTTGCCTTCACAGTTACACAGATCAAAGCTACAGCTTTTGGGAGAATGGCTTTTGGGAGACTCCCACCCAGCATGTTTCAGACCTCAGGACTAGTTAGGAGATGAGATCTTCCAGCTCTGGGTGTTATTGAGGACTGAGCACTCTGAAAATAACCTCAGCCATAACAAGAAATTCTGGGATGCTGTTGTCCATAATAAATGAAGAGAGCTGAGTGCTCCCTGGCATCCCTAAGAAATAATGCCCGTCTTCTTTCCAAACCACCCCATTAGTTGACGTGCCTTCTTGCCCCACTTTGCCTGGGAGGCTTTTCTCCCTGGCTCTGCCCTCCTCTAGAGGAGATCCCAACCCTGTTCATCTACCCCAGAAGGGATCCCTGTCCTACCTACCCAAAAGGAACCCCTGCCCCTGCTTGTCCTACGTGGGTGAGCCAGGGGCAGGCAGCATGTGTACAATTCCATGAATAGGCAGTGTGACACAGGCTCCAGATCCCCTGCAAATGTCACCAATAATCTCCAAATCAGGGCAGTGTAGAGGGCAGTCTGACTACAAAGCCAGCAAAGAGAAAACTGGTGTTTAAATATCAGTAGAAAACATGCTGTATGGCTGTTCATAGAAATTGACAGCTAGTGAATTAATCAATGTGAATTTGCTAGGCAAGAGGTAGAAATCAGATGATCTTTATAAATTATTAGAATTAGGTTTGGCTCTCGCATTGATTCTCCTTGAATGACTTGTGAGTAGGTGTAAGTCTATTTGTTATATTAACTAGATATTCCAGTCTTATATAAAAGGTACACCTCTGAGAGAAAAATGTGTATCAAATAAAAACATGCATTTTGCTCTTATACAGATAAACACCAATGTGCTTAAACACTGGTAAGGTCTTTAACAGCATTAATAACATTCATACATTCATCATGTTTATAATAAGTTTATAAGATTTTAATTATTCAAGATACCAGAATATCACACACTTTCAGTTGGCTATTTAGCAAACCTACAACTGCAGTATCTCAACATAATGACTTTATTTGGCATTCTTGTTTTCCAGAAGGGTTTTTTACTTTTTTCATGACCATTTCCTATAAACAGATATAAGTAACACACACTTCAGGAATGTATTCATTTTTATCCTGGCATTCACATCTGTCCTTGTTTAATGCTCTGCTGGTGGTCTGGCTCAATGGTATGCCCACTGCAATGCTCATCTTAAACAATATTTACATTGATTAGGGACCCCAGTGCACTGGAGGCACTTATTAGAAAATGAACACAATATCCTGAGACAACAGTGAATATCTAACTGTTTTCTTTCTGAACAGAAAGAAATGTATAGCACAAGTGTATAAACAATTGACTGTCAAAATGGGAAGGTGATGGAGAAAAATACTGTGTGAATATATAGCATAAAACTCCATGTGCAAAACATGCAGTTGCTAATCATGCAAGGAATGGGAGCAGCGACGTGTTTTTATTCAAATTATACAATTCTGAATACTTTCTTTTATGCATATCACAGTAAAACACTGCCCTACCACTAAAATCTTATACGTTCATTAAATAAAACATCAAATTGAAGAAGGAAAGAATATTTATACAAACAAAACTACATCACAAAATATGCTTGTGCCAAAACCAAAATTGAACCATTACTCTGCAACGGTGAGGAGAAGCCATTAACATTGCCCATTAAAAAAAAAGAAAGAAAAGAAAAAACAAGCACTGATTACAAATTCAAATCGCTCATATGAACAGAATTATGTCTGTCTTATTTTGCTATTGCTTTCCTTAATGTGAGCAGTCTACATTAACACTGGGTAATTTAGATCTGACATAAATAGCCAAAGAGGAGAGTGTATGGCGTGACAACCATCTTTCCAGCGTGTCTAGCCAATAAAAGCAATTAGACAGTGATTAATAATTTCTTAAGCTACTACACCCTGACTACTTGCAACCCCATTGTCTTCTGTGCCTTAGCAACATGTGTTTCTCAATATGGTTACTTACCTGAAGTAAATTAACATGAGGTCAAGTCTTAGTTAAAGAAGGTGATCTGAAATGTTTGTTCAAATTATAAATCAAACCCCATGCTTGATTACTCCATGATTTTTAACTTGTCCTGCATAAACATGAGGGCTATGGATTACCCTGACTCCAGTAGTTTGTTAATATGAGTGCAAAAAATACCCTTCCCTAGTGAAGACGCTCCAGTGATGGTCCACTGCCTTAGAGAGGGAATGCAGAAACACACTACAAAGCACATCTGTGAAGATATAGGTGCCCCACTTTGCTCTGACAGCTCCTTGTTATTCAAGATACATTACACTTGCTCTTTTTTCTACAGTGGTTAGAGGTTGCACTTCTATAAAACAGTTTTGAGAACGAGAAGTCTGAAGCATGTTGTGTCTGTGGGATGGCTGAGTCCAAATTCTGTGCTGCATATTGTTCTGGATGTGAAGGGATCCGTAGAAGTCTAAAGATTTTTTCTGACTGTGAGGGTCTGAGCTACTAAACTTTGGAATACCCCAGTTTAGTGGTGCCATGGAAAGACATGGCAAAGCCTTGATGAAAGTGGGCTAAGAAAAGCCAGCGGATATCTGGGTAAATTGCTTGAAACAGTTTAGGCATCGGACCCCAGACCTTCGATAGTGATGGTATTCATCAGCAGTCGCAAGAGAACAAGGAGCACAGAAGCAATAACAGTCAACAGCAGAGATAAAGAGATTGCTTAAACAACTCCTTTTTTTGTCTCCAGAAATCTAGTGTTTTCGTATCTATAAGGACAAGAGTTTAAAAAATTCACTTCTGATTCACTAAGAATCAGACTACTAAAGTAAGTCCACATTTGCCAGGAGGGAAAGGTATTCACTTTCATGTGAGCTCTATTTAGATGCTCAGGAGCATTTGGAATACAAACAGAGGAAAAGCTATGAGGTGTCAGGGAGAAGGGATGGGAAATAACATGGTGTGGTGAAGCTTGCAATTTGTCACTGGGTTTTCCTTCCTCTGGCATCAGCCTCTTCCATCTCTAGCTGCGTCTTCCAAGCAGTGAGAGAGATGGAAGAGAGCAAAAAGACAGGGTGTGCCATGCTGAGGGGTTTTAGGGCCATCCTGAACAGGACATCCCTGAGAGGAGCTGCCTGTCTGGGATTTCACAGGTACAGATTGTATGTGATATGAGAGGAATGGCCGATGCCATGAGGTCTGAGCTCCTCACTCCACCCCTAGCTCAGAGACAGTGTGTGTCCTCAGTGTGCCATGCCACAGAACTCAGAGAGCTCCAGTAATATTAGTATGGACACAGAATAAGGAGAAGCCAACCTCTCAGCGCAGTTTGGGCATCATTTGTGAGAGATGCTGGTGATAAAAACATGAACAAAGACAGTGATTAACTTCCCCTGGCTTGGAATAGCAGTTTGTATCTGTCTAGTGAAAAGTTACTGGCTGAGGTGCCACTCCACAAGATTTTGTTCCTTTTAAGAGAGAGGTTGTCTTTGCAGCTTTCTCCTTGGTTCAGAATGGGTTTGAGGTGCCCACAATAGGTGGTGGTGTGGTTACTCTCAGCTGAGAATCATGACAGTAGACAACACAATGTCCTTTCTTATGACAGCTTACAAATTTGGGGCTTTTATATATACCATCTGTGTGTATATGTGCATATACCTGTTCAAGATTCAACTTAGCAAAACTTTTGTGCTGATTTATTAGCTGAGGAGTAACATGCAATCTGCTGCTATTTATCAAAGTATTGTTGATTGTGATGGAAAAGAAGATACTTCAATTTCAGGAAAGGAAGGAAAAACCCTGAAAAAGTATATTAAGTAAAAAGCTCCTCTTTTAAATTAAATAGTGCCATAGTATTTTTCAAAACAGCCCCCTCTAAATCTCTGAATCCTGTACTTAGCACCTGAATGTTCCCAAACGCTCGGGGATGGGAAAGAGCAGTCATTAAACGCTGTGAACCGAAAGAAAGTTTACATGTTCAAAATGTCACTTTACTGTGGCACATGAGTAAGAAAACATCTGTCTGAAAAGTGATTGATTCTGACATATGTGAACGAGGTATAAGCAAATAAAAAGTGATCCCTCTAAATCTTGTTTTGCAGCGTGTGTAAAATAATGCACGGCACACTTTTAAGATGCAACTGATTTAAATATGGTTGTGTTCAATCTGTCTGTGAAATATGAGACCTACTGCCACTTTTTTTTTGTCTCAGAAGTTCCCCAGGACTGTTTCATGAACTCTTTCTAGTTAATTTTTTAATATTGAAAGATGGAAAAAGGCCTCTTTCTGTTTTGCTATTCTCCACCAGTGAATCATGGGTCCCTTGCTACTCTGAGAGGAAAGTTGTTTTAGTAATTCTGGAAATAAACCTACTGCTGAGTCAGCATCCCAGCTGAAAATGACAAGTTTCATACTAAGAAACACATTAGAAATAGTAAGTAATGGTATATATCTTAGCCTCCCCCGTTAAAATTAGGTGGTGTGCCAGGAGCTGATTTAGCAAGCGCCTGTATATATATACTAGACATGAGAAATATGCCTTGAATATTGTCAGTATGAAAAATCAGGTTTATTTAATAGGAAAGAGAATAAAAGGAATCAAGATAAAATGGAAGCAGAACTAAAATATTTCCTTGCAATGACACTCCACCCCAAAATGCTTAAATGTAACCCTAAAAGTGACTGATGTGAAAAGATCGTTGTTTCAGTTTTCTCTGTGATTTTCCCCATGATTTTCTCTGTGATTTTCAAATAAGCAATTGTAGTAGCATTCCTACATCAGTGTACACTTACAGATAAACCAGTGGGATTTTGTTACTCTGTTTATCTGGAATTCTAGTTTTTACGGAGAAAATAATTGGAAACAAAACATTTCCCAGCAATCAATCTTTTCTTACTGATTTGCTAAACATGTCCATATGTAGTTATTGCTTGTATTTGGAAGATTGGTAGCAGTTTTAAAGGAGAAATATGCTACAGTCGCAAATTCAGGTAGTCATCTGGCAGTAGCAGGGGGAAGCCTTTGCAATTTCTTTTTGGTAAAGGAAGCTCAGTAATTTACTGCTATTTATACCTTAATACTGAACAATGCTTTTTGTGGTGTATCTTTTAGTCTGTTAGAGAAATACAGTTGATTTTTCAAACGGTACCCAATACCTTGCTGCAGAGGAAAGAGCTTCTGTGTCCTTCCCCTCTCCTCCTCTGGGCCTGATTCTGCCCTGCTGATTGTTCACAGTTCACCTCCGCAGCCAGTGCGGCAGCGGCATCACCCCTTTAGGTGCTCTGAAACCTGATAGGATTTTTTCCAGTGACTTGCCTTCAGGAAACCCAAAATCCAGTGAAATAAACAGGAGTCTTAATATTGATTAAAATTTAATTTGAACCTGACACAGCTCAGAAAGAAAACAGCAGCCTCGGAAAACAGAATTACCTAAAACGTTGCAGTGTTCTGATTATGATTTAAGTTTCTAGCTCAGGGAAATGCTCCATACTTGCATGAAATCCTTCCTGGCCTTACAGAAGCTATTCACTGAAGCCTTTCACTGCTTTTATTTGTCTCTTTTCTGTCTTTAAAAACCTCATTGAAAACTGGACCCAAAGCTTACTGAAGTCTTTTACAAACACATAAATATTCCCCACTAGTAGTAACACAGTACTAAATACTGTAATGACTGTACATTAAAAGTGTATGCCATGACATTTTAAGCTCAAGATTTTCACAGAGGGAGGAAAACATTAGTGCTAATATGATGTGCTTTTAAAATAGTTTTACACAGGAGTATCAAGAATGAGAACATTAAAAACCTCAACATTAATATTCCCTCGGACTTATTGCTAGCAAGTGACACTACGAAAGTGAATGAAAAAACTTACTGTAAAACTTCCGAGTCCTTTTTCTTTTCTTCCCCTTTCCCACTGTAGCATGACTATGCGGTGAATAGTCAGAATTGTGTAGAAGAAAAATATTCCAAGGCATTGTAAAAGCGCCTTCCCCGCAGCCCAAGGGAACACTGACTATTTCAATAATCAGTGTGAACTTTTTGGTTATGATTTCTGTTTCCTTTCTCTGTCTCTCTCTCCCTCTCAATTTTTTTCCACCATCGTATGAGTATTACTGTTTTCTCATTAGAGGAAGTAGAAGAGCTGCGTGACAGCATTTATTTTAAGAAAACAAAAAGTGGATATTAAAATGAGAGGCAGTTCAAAATGAAAATACCAGGTGGGAATTACAGTCCTAAGAGAGGGGCAGAAAGATGACAAATACTACAGGAGAGCAAATTATAAATACTGAGCTTTTGCTCAGCATGAGAAGCAGCACCTACGGAGAACAAATTCAATGCATTTTACCTTCATTCCAGCTTCAGTAGGGATCAGTGCTCAGACATGAATAACCATGGGTTATCGTCAGCATAATGAAATCCTGCAATTTACAGAAAGGAACAGGAAAAATGGACTTTCGCTAGAACTTTCATACTTTTCAGTCAACCTTTACTAGTCAGACATATGGACTATGTTAGCACTTCAGGTTACTGGCCCAAAGTCAACCTTGAAAATTAATTTCCCAGAAATACAGAAATTGCCATTTTTCACAGCTTGGGTAGGGAAGGCCAGCACAGGTAAAGCTAAAAGTATTCAAATGCTACTTTTGAATTAGTTGATTTCCTCTGAAATAGCAGCTCTATCAGGATGACAGAAATTTCTGTATACAGAGGCATGTGACCCATCACAAACCTGGTTGTAATTATGGATTTCAAAACAGTATCTAATAAGCTGAGGCCCAGACAGCAGCTCACAGTAGTGGAACATGTCCAGTATTCATTAAAGATGTACAATCTAGAAGTCCAGGGTTTAAAGACAGTTTTCAGACGCAATTTTCCCACTTGTCTCAGGAATAAGGTCGAATAGCAAAAACAGAGGTAATAAAACGTGGTCAACCTCAATGACTTGGCGTGCATTCTTGGCAATAGTAAAATAGGGAGACCACAGCTTAGCTCTGAGAGTGAACTTGCAACACCCTGAATTCTGCATCCTTTTCTTTCTGTGGCTGTTTTTTTTGGATTAAAGAAGTAATCCATTTGCCCATATTTTCAAAGATGACACACCAAAACCTCATCTACCATAAAAGCACACTTGTCTCTGAGAAATAGCACACTTCTCTTTGTGAATTATTTTGATTCACCAGTTATCATGAAGACTGGAAAGAGGTACTGATATCCAGTAAAGATGGAAGAAGAATTACAGCGTGGAAGGATAAACTCATGATTCTTGGCTTTTCTGTTACTGGTTTTGGGCCCATATGAGAACACCTCTGGCTAGGTTGCCTCCTAGGTCTGAACCTGTAAACCATGGGTTTAAAATCAGGATCCTCTGCTCTTGGAGGTAAAAGGTGAAGCCCATTAGTGAAGAGACAGAGCAGACTCAAGAAATTCCATATGTGCTATTGTCACAAGGGGGGAACACATCCCTGTGCCAGGGTGGGAAGGATCCAGATTAACCGTCCAACCTACAGCTTCCAAAACGAGAACCGAAAGTGCGATGCATAAATACACGCATAATCATCCAGATGAGCTTTTACCTTTGGATTGCATGTTTGTAATAACTCACTCAAATGGCAGTTTAATTTACAGTAATAAAGCCATATGCCTTTGCTATTATATAGTCTTTCTGCAAAAAAAAATGTGTCTTGACTTGGTAAACATTGCCTCCAAATGCTGCCTATTCACAGAAAAACCCACTTCCATTGACAGACATTCTCTGGCAAAAGCGTTTTTTGCAAATGAACCTCTCATTACAAAATACCCCATTTGGTGCCTTTGAGGGGAAAAAAAAGAGCGGCTGTTTAGGAGACTGATGTCCGTCTATTACAAATCTATGTTGCAAATAACACTAAGGAGATTGTGACTTTACAAGAACGAGTTTCATTGTTTAGCTTCAGCACAGTGTGAGAAGGATGCAGAGGGTGAAATCTCTGGATCATATACCAAAATAAACATTTCAAATCTAATACACACATGCAGAGAAATGTTGAAGTGTGACATTATCTAACCTAATATAAAGTTTGGTACAACTGAATGTGTTAGAAAGAAAAAAAAATCACAGGTTTATGATATGTATTCTATAAAATCAGTTATAAATATTTCTCTGATCCAAGCCATTTCTGGCTTCTAAAGGTGCACAGACAACCTGCATCATTTTGAAACATGCTCAGAATCAGGACTGTATGTCAATATGTCCTGTGACATGATGGTGTTACTCTTGTACTTCAACACCAGAGGCCTTATCCAGCCAAGCAGGGTGCAGGATTGAGTGCAGAGGCTATGCTGATGTGTAGGTGCTGAGAGAACCGCTCAGCACCTAGAGGGATTATATTGCAACTGGGTGCGACCAACACAGCAGGATGCAAGGCAGTAAATATTAGGTTTGCCATCAAAAGAACAAAAAAAGCAAGCTAGATATGACTCACTTTCACCAAAGTTTAGACATACGTCAAGGAACTAAAGCCGGTTGGGTCCTCAGTAAGCTAGTTCAAGTAACCAAAAACATCGCTGCCATGGCAATAACTTGAGATTTGAGGCAATTTTCTAGAGCAAAGCATGAAATCCTTTAAAGTAAACAGCTTCCTATCTCCCCCCTGTTGTACAACAGCATCCATTTTCTTGTGCCTGGGAATTGTGGAGTTCCAGGGACCCGGGGACAACTGGGGCTGCCTACCTCCCACTGCGTGCCCGGCCAGCTCTGCCCTCGCACTGCGAAGGTGCACGGGGATTTGCCAATTTGCTCGCTCGGACCAGATGAATATCTCAATTACTAATTCTCACCGAGTAGCTAGAAACAAATGTATCCACAGCTGAAAATATAGGTCTTTTTTTTTTTTTTTCTCTTTTCTCTAGGGGTGGGAGGAGGGTTAAGGAAAGAAGAGAGACAGAGAGGAGAGGCAGCTCAATGTTTGCACTTATAATCGTATGGGATTCATTGTTGAAGTAATTCCCAATTTTTAAGTGCACAGTTGGTTTTTAACAGCTAGCGAGGTTTTCCTCAAACTGAAAGACAAAGTCATGGTTTTGTCTTCAAGCAGAAGTTGGTTTTGGTGTCTCTTATCCATGACCCCTAAGGTGATGCTTGTCAGGGGTAGCGGCAGGCTGTCCTTTCTATTCCTCCACCTCCTCTGGCATCTGCTCCGCTCCCCCACCTCTGACATGCAAGACTGCACTAGCGCATGAAAAGGCAAGGTGTTTGCTTTCAAACAGGAAGGAAAAAGGACAGAGTCCATCTGGGGTACAAATTTAACCACAGGTTCCTTGTATGACTAAGTGTGACTATGTCCCATCCTAGATTTCCCATGAAAATGTGACACAGGCAGAGGCTGGTGAATACATTCATGCTCGAAATGAATTTAAGTAACGCTGTGCTAAAGGGCAAAGAGTGCTTCATTTCAGAGAGAGGTCAGAGTCTACTGCTATCCTGAGGTGTCACAAGGAACAGCTAAAAATAACTGCCAAGAAGTGGATTCCTCATTCACCATGTATCAATTAAGTGGGAGCCAGCATGGCCTAGGTCATGTATAGATGGTGGTGAATGTAAATGCAACCTGGCTCTTGCACCCCCCGCCTTCTGAACGAGCTGAGTAGATAGGCAGACCCCCCCAGCTGTTCCTGTACATATGCCTCTGTTCACTCTTCCTGTTACAGATTGATGCTTCCAGCGAGTGCTGGTACGGGGATGGATGGCATCCAGAATGACTCATAACAAAGAGCATATGGCAGGACTAGACGTAGCAATTTAACATCTGTTGCACTGCTTATTATTAAAATTTCTCACTTCTATTGGAGCTGGTAACCAAACCCAATAAATATTGTCTTCACAGATCCTACCTGAGGAAATCCCATATCCTCTTGGTTTTGTTACCATTAATTCTACCCAGTGAAAAGATGACAATTATTTTATTCTTCAGGCATTTAAAACTATTAAAAATTCTATTACTCAGCGCTGTTTGAACAAGCTAAAAGGAACAATAACTTGTCTTTAAACATTTCGTGTCCTAAAGGTTTAAATGACTCTTATTCCACACCTCAGCAGCTGAAGTTCTGTGGTTGTCACACTAAAGTGACAAGCATGAGTTAAAAATAAACAGGATGAAAAAGCATACACTTAACAAAGGACCTGTATCTGAAAGAAGCAAGAAACATTGCCTCTATTTAATGTTTAAGGGTTTTATTAACTCAGATAATTTTTCTTTGGAGAGTAGACTGCAAGTGCAGGCGTGTAAAACTGAGAATTCAGCTGATGAAGCAGAATGTCCACTTTGCAAAAGATTCACTGAGTGAGGACATGAAATACAGTGGGCGGCCCCTTGCAAGCAGAGATTAAACCATGTATCAAAACTAACACTTTGACCATCAGAAGGTATCCAAAGAAGAGCATTGTGACTGGATGATCTAAACTACTCCCTTTCAGCCGAGAGATGGAAAGGGTTGCCAACAAAAATGTTAGGATTTGACAAGACTTGGCAAATTGCTGGGATATAAAATCATGTTTTGTGAGTTATAAGGCCTTCCAGGAGATGTGACAAATCCTGAAAAAGGGTGGAAAAGCATGCACAGCCCAAAGAAACTTACTCCCTTTTCATGGACCTGCCAAAAGTAAGGAAATGTGAAAAAAAAGAGCACAAGAGACTTGCCAGTGCCAGACTTACCATTTCTTTTAATAAGCACACTTCATAAAATGCTGAAAAAACCAAATGATTGTAATAAAGGGTATGCATATTACAGTGACTAGTTAGAAAGCAAAAGCATTAGCTTTTTGCCCCAAGGACAGAGAAGTTATGATATTAGGATAACATGTCTTAACCCAAAGAGTCCCGCCTAAAAATAGTAGTAGTAGTAGTAATAATAGTAATAACAATAATAATAAAAATAATTATCCTATTAATGGTTATCTCCAATATGTATCATTTTTCATCTTCACTATCTCTTGCAACACTGATTATTGTTAATATTCCAAATGTGACAGGTAATGGTAGAAGCCATTGACTGCCATTGTTCTGACTTCTCCCAAAGTGAATGAAAGTTAGAGGTGTGCAGGGCAGAGCTGGAGGAGGAACAACCAAATTCCTCCCAGGTGTGTCAGGATTTTGGAGGCTGCCCTTCATCTGATTAATCGTGGTTCATAACAGGCAGGGATAGGAAAACATGAGCATGATCCAGAGGAGAAAGCAGCCATTCATGGAGCCTGAATGGGTTCTAAAGCTTTGAAACACAACCAAACTCATAGGAGCCCTCACCAGCTCCTTACACAGATCATACACCCATGGCTTTAACAGGATTTCATCCTTGGTGGTGGTGCTGTCAGTGATGAAGTGGGCCTGCAACCAGAGCTATCCAAACACACTTCTGAAGAGCTGCCCAAGCAGAAGGGAAGGATGATGTTAATGTTGGATGGACCTGGGAGCAGTGAGACAGCACTAAGAAAGGACGGAATACAAGCAAAACTTTTTGTGGCTGAGATAACTTATTAGGCTATGGAAAAGCCTCACAGTAGAAATACTGCACAACATAAATTCACTTTGGAAATTTAAATCTGGACGCACGTAGCCCATGTCAAGATGTTATAGTGGATGTGGTATTGGGTTAGTACCATTTCTAGAAGCCTTTGCTATGCTAAAAAAAATTATTTGGGGCTAAACTGTAGAAGAATGTGTCTTAGATGATAAACAAATGTAATGAAACACTTTAAAACTGATCACGTATAATATTTATTAGCAGATATTCTCCATTTTAAAAGATCGGAAGTAAAATGGAACTAATTGCACAAAACCTTTTCCTTCCTTTGCTTTCTTTAAATGTGTCTCCTCTAATTTCCTGAGATAAAATGTGACATTTAGAATATAAGGTTTCTCATAATTAAGCATTCTAACATACAAAGTGATGGAATTTATTTCAAAATATTGCCCTCTGCAACAGCCTCATGGGATACACATCTTTATTTCCAGACACTAACAGAACGTAGCAGTTACACAGTCATGATTGGATTAGTGGATTTTATTATGTGAATGCCTATATTAATTTTCCATTTTGATTCTCATCATCCCTCTGTTCTCTTATGACTGAAACCTTCAATAGTATTATCTGGAGGACAGTGACATCTGAAGGGGCCCGCAAGCACAAATTCAAATTGGTCACTTCAAGCACATAATCTTTCACATGGTTAAGCCTTGAAACACAGCCAAAATGTCCAGGACACCACCTTCATCCAATGCCATCCATCCTAACCCAGTTATATCATTTGCTAACAACTCTTCTTCCTAGCCCAGGTGCACAGCTTAACATCTCACTTCCTTCTCATGCTGCCTTCCTAAAGCTCTTCTTCACATTTCAAGATGGCACATGAGAATGACATGGATCAAAATATCCATCTACAATCATCCTTGGAGCTTTTCAGCCTCTCCTCACTTCGCTGTTGTGGAGCTGGATCCAAATAAAGATAAAACAGTCTATAAAACAAGTTTTCGAAAGCCTTAAAAAATATATCAGATTCTCTTCAGTTTGCCAAGGCTGTATTTCCTATCCCAAATGCACTCACTCTCCCACTTGCATTCTAAAACTAAATACACACCATCACTCAGCTCTCAGCTCAGTATGCCCAATTGTACTGAGTTGCCCTCCCATGTCCTCCTCAATTTTTCTTCCAAGTGCAATATATATTTTAATATAAGTTTGTGAGTGTATGGTAAATATACACTTACAGACACACAAAAAGACAGAGAGAAAAAAATGTTTAAAATTACCTTATTGTTTACATAAGCACAGACTTAGTGGTATGGGTTTAGAATTGTCATTAGAGAATATTTCTCTTGTTTTATTATTGACACAAACTGGCTTGCTGTAGTTTCACAGAACTCCAAGGAGTTGCTCAAAATGTAAATCTTTTCTTCTAGAAAATAAACAGGGAAAATGTAGTCACTCTGCTTGCTACTCTAACATCTTCATTTATAACTTTATGCATTGCATTTCTTGAGCAAGGAATAATATTGCTTGAAGAATGTGTTCTTGCATGCCCAAATATGCATCAACATTTGCTTGCACAGTCACATGGACGCAGTTCACAAGAATAGAATGAATATTTAACCCATATATGAGCTTCAGATTAACTGTCTTCTAGTATTAATTTCTTTTCCTGTCAATAATCAATGAGACACAAACTGTGACTCATGTCATCACAGTTCAGAAGTTTCACTCCTTCTACTGATATGTCAAGTCTCTGAGAGAGTCATGCTTCATGCTTGCTGCCAGTCATTTCATCATCAGTGAATTTCCATACCCATCTTTCAACAGGCTCAACTCACAGAACAAATTACAGAATATACCGAGGCAATGAAATCGTGGTATATAATCAGTTCTACTATATGAAGACTTAGCAATTTGAGAACTAGCACTTAGACTTCTTTCAGTTACTTCTGTTTCTTGCAATTCTGTCTCAAGGGTTTTAAATAATGTCTGCATGGACTGCTGAAGAATCTGATTTCTCTCTCTCTCCAAAATCATATCCTGCCTTAAAGTTGGCAGGAAAAAAATGAAGCATGCATTTTTAATCTTAGCCCAGTACAATTCAGTACATGGCCGCACAGTTCTCATACTATTCTCACACTATTCTTCAAATTGCAGTTTTCTCATTTACAAAATGAAAATACAATTATCTTGTGAAGTTCTTCTCAAAATCATAGTTGAGATGAAAATGTGCCATTATCCTTTCAAAGCATAGTCTCTTTTGTTGTTGAGATAGGCTCAAACTATGAAACATTTTGTAAATCCCCAAGTTATCTGTATTCCCAGCATGCAATTCAGTTACCAAGCAATAGTGCAAGTCAATAAGGACAAGCTGATAATTTTGATTCAGACCTGAACTCCAATATTGCATGTTTTGATGAGCTTCACTTATCAAAAGCACATCTAATCCTTTAATATTAGAATTGACCTTTTCCTGAAAGCAGAAAGACATTTTTATTGTTAAAGCTGTAAAACTACTAGGTATAAAGCAGCAGAAGAGATATCCTGTTATTGTGTGGAAGGGGCTATACCAGTAAGTACATGAAATACAGGCTAGGAATTGTCAGCCATAGGTTTTAGACAGATAATGGAGTGCTGAAAGGCATTGAACTGCTGCTGGGAGAACTATAAAGCAAATTTATCATTTGATATTAGGAAGAAGGATTGGTTTGAGTAAGACTTCTAGATGATCCACCACAGCCCTGGATTCCATCGTCGCTTTTGTTTCTTATTCCACCTGTGGTGACGGAGAGGAAGAAACAAGAGAACAGGAGGAAAAAGGCATCACTTTCTAGTGTCATGTCAACTTCTAATTCCAAATCACAGAAACTACTTAAAATAATCCTTGGTTTTCTTCCCTCTAGACAGCTCAAGTGTGAAATTTGGTGAACCCAACAAACCATCTGCACGAGTTTTCTTTAACCTTTCCAGTGATGAAAGTAACATTTCAGGGTCTTGTTCTCAACAGTATCATTCAGCTTTTCTAAATAAATAGGATATGGCATGTTATGGCATAGCTAGCTATACCTAAGTGATACTAGGCTGGTCCTCATAGGCAGCACTCATCTTCTGTCAGCTCCAAAGGGTGTTAGAGGAGATCATAGCTCTCAAACTGCAAACAGAAATGGTCCTTAGAGAAAGATCTATATTATGAATGGCTCTGCAAAAAAAAAAACATCTCAGCATGGCATTCTCCAAAAATCTAGTTCAACTGATCCAAAGTAATGCTACTCTGCTACACCATCTAGTGACAATGACAAATGCACTTCAGACAGCTGATCTAATCAAAGTACTACCCCTTTCCTCCAGCCTTATCTCTCATGAGCTACAGAGTGAAATCCCAGCTCCTTTGAAGCCACAGGAGGCTTCCTGTTATCTTCAATGGGCTGGGGATGTCATTAGTGCTCCTAAAGCATTTCCAGTAACACTGGAGGAAGAAAAAATTCTAATTCCAGTGATATTTTCTGACCACAGCATGATCATTCTGCAGAAATGAGGCCGAAGCACAAAGTCCTGATGGAAAGGCAAATGTTCCTAAATTCTGGTTGCTCAGATCCTAGGTTTTGCTTTGGAAGACTCCAAGGCTCATTAATTACAGTTCATTTTACCCTGGCCATTATATTAGATGTGATATAAGTTTTAAACTAGGAAGCCTGTTTTTTTACTGAACCCTCTTTACTGTCAAACTGACACATTCAAAATACTCTTGCTTGGATGGAGGTCTGCATATTTGTAGCTTTGAGACTGCAGCTTTCTCAGGATGTATAATGCCCCTAGTTAGAGATACTAGCTTTTTTAGTACTTAATATTTGGCTTAGTTCAATGGAAATTCCTTGGATTTCTATGTTTATTGTCTCTGAAAGTTATTCCACAGACAGCTGGATTCTAACTTTCTCTGGACATCACATCAGGACAGCTTTGAGGATGACAGGGCCATTGAGTAGACAGCCAGCTCTGTACAGTTTATATGGCCAAAGTAATAACATTTAATTGATAGATTTCACTGCAAATTTACTCATTTTATTGATTACAATAACACTGTCTCAAATATATATAATTTTTTAAATAATTTTTTCTACAAATTTCTCCAAGTGTGTAAAACACATTATTTGTTAAACAATGGCTTCATGGTTTGCCTAGCACAAGAAGTGACATACACTGGGGATTGGCTAGATGGCACTGGTGCATACCTCTGTGTTTCCACACAGATGCAACTGTTTAGAATATGATACTTGTTGGTTGGATTTCCTGGGATGTAATTGTTCAGCTGGAGCTTGATGGTGCTGTTGCTCTGTACTAATTATAGCGCTGTATTGGTAAGGAAGGACATTCATACTTAGTTCTCCTTTAGTCCTTCACCCTGAGTTCCCTTGTTTGTGAGCTGATGCTTGCTACAGGAGGAAAGAAATCAACCAGTCAGATACTACAAGCCCACTGCTTTGGTGCTGATGATTTCTATGGCTTTTGTGCATCTCTAAATAACCAACACACTCCACAAGTTTTGGCTCTGTATCATTTTTCCACACCTAAAGTAAAACCAAGAGTAGATAGAATAGCACTTTAGGCTCTGTGATACTGTACGCAT
Source organism: Forpus xanthops (assembly GCA_032466535.1). Classification (NCBI taxonomy): domain Eukaryota; kingdom Metazoa; phylum Chordata; class Aves; order Psittaciformes; family Psittacidae; genus Forpus; species Forpus xanthops. Next base: position 25,864 of record JASSUY010026034.1, read on the forward strand.
ATCAGAAGGCAATAATGAATGCCCAAAAGTTCTCTCTTTTTTTTTAAGGACTAACAGTGAATTTTATCACAGTGCTACCTAAAAGTTCAATGTTCTCTTTACAATCCAAACCCATCCCATGTTAGAAACGAACAGATTTCTCCAGTTCAGAGACAGTAAATCTATTAGCTAAAGCTTTACTATGCCCTGTAAGAGCCTGTAATGATGTCTTAAGGGACTGATTAGAATAGTTGTCATTAATTTCATGTATCTGTCATGGCCAGGGAAAAGATGAGAATGTGTATAACATCTGTGGGCAGTGATACTACCTATTCTAGCTGTCTCTCACTTCCCCTATTTGTGACTTCTGTGACTCAGAGAAAGGGATTGCCTTTGTATGCATTAGTATGACATTTTCTAAACTTTGTCCTGACTAGGGTCTCTGGGAACTAGAGGAATATACATGAGTGTATAATAACAATAAGTCATCATTCCAATTCCACATGTGGAGCAAACAGTTACAGCATAGCCTACATGAGTGATTACTGCTGAATACAGATCTAACTGCATGGAAAACTATATTCAGGAGAAATCTTTAGGCAGGCCTGCAAAATAATTCACTTTCTACTCCCCAAAATAGCGTTTGCCCTGTTCCCATATACCAGAACTAAACTGAATTTTAAGGAGGTTGGAATTACAGTTCTGTGGAATATACCCCAAAACGAATGGAGTGATTTTGCATTAAGAATATGCCTGAGTGGGAGAGGGAGGAGGAAATAAGTTCAGCTGCCAGCTTCCTGCTGCCGAAGGGAAGCACAGCTGCTTGGACTATTGAGCCACAATATTCTGGTAACAGCATTTTGGAAATGAGACATTTATTGATGTTGTAGCTATGGCATATTTAGGTCCCAATGGCTACCCTGGAGCCCTGTCTCACCCCCTCGCTTTGAGCCAGGTGCTGAGCCAGCCTCTGAGGACTCTTTGGAAGTGGTGTGCCCACTATGGCACATGACATGACAGAGCAGGAAATTTCTCAAAGAAAGTAACTTGACAAGAACAAAATCCAATCTCAAAATGAGCAGAGAAAGCGCCAGTAATATGGCAGCAATTATTTGCATATTTTAATATCTGCTTTGGTCTAATATTCTCTGGGGGGCAACCTTATACAGTGCACCCACACAGTTATTCTCCATGCCCCTCAGTTCTGTATTTTGAACACTGTAAAATCTTTACCAATAATTTTACCAAAGACAAGCTTACTTCATGAAGCTTTTTTAGGGGTCTCATTAGCTATATTGTTTTTGTCTTCACGTTCCTCTCTGGCTTTCTCCAGCTGTAATAATTTCCAAGGCTGTTTACAATATTTCCCCATACCTCCGTCATTCAATATTTAGAGGTCAGTTCTTGCCTCCAGCCCGTGATGCCAATTTCAATCCTCCATTCTTTAGATTCTGAATAAGCATCTGCTTTTTCCCAAGATGTCCCTACAACTTGGAGGAGTCTGTCTACAAGTTTCTACAGAAGTGCTTCTGCAAAGTTACCCCCTTTTGTCAATGAGACAATTCATACAGCAAACGAATATATGGGACAGATTTTCACTCCTCCCAATAGTGTATTATGAAAATTACAAAGGAGAAAATTAACTTAATTGATACTGTACCTGACTGTACCATAACCGAGCTGAAATCTAAGCAACAAAGTCATTATCTGGGACACCAATGTTATGATTCTGTCAGTCCATATACAGCATCTTTGCAAAATAATGACATGTTGGTAGGCTGAAAAATCTAGCTGGTATCTACTTTATATATATATAAAGTGTAAATCTAGTCTACTTCTGATAACTTATATAGAGAAAGCCCAGTGACATGTATATCAGTGCATCTTACAGGTCTCTCCTAGCATGACAAAAAACTAGAGCTTAACCCTTTGACTTCTTCATTGGATTGACATCAGTGCACCAGACTGACTCACCAGTTATGTGAAAGGAGGAAAGTAAAAAAGACTGTAGTCTATCTCTGCAGCATGAAGAACTATTTCCTTCACCTGGAAGGGATCAAGAGTTACTGAAGAATGAATCTCTAAAAGGAATAGTTCCCTTCAAACAGTTATTATACAAATGTGGAGGACGTACTGCTTGTACATGTGTGGATTTCCAAGAGCCTAATTATGAGAATATAACATTATTACATGGAGAGAAAAAGCATGTGAGACATGACTGTTCATAACCACAGATTCTTCACATCCCACATAAATATCCCTAGAGTATTGAACTTCTTGCAATCAATGGCAACACATTTTTCATGTTATGGACTTCTATTTTTTGACAGAAGATGATGTAATAATCTGGAAAGTTAGTCTGAGATTCATTGATAATTGTAGTATATTATATACCCATGAGAGAGACACCAACACAGTATAAGGATTACTTCAGACGTCTGCTGTGGCACATGGGTATATATATATGTATATGATATGAAACTAAATTTCGCCAAGGGCTATACAGGGTGGACAGAATTTTCTTTTAGGGGAGCTGTGATCTTAAAGGGAGGCATAAACCCAATCCAGAGCACGCTGCAGCACTCACTGAGGCATGCAGATTGGCAGATGTGATCATTTTATATTCTTTACTGGACTTACCTCAAGAAGTGCCAAATTTGTTCTAAACTATGCAACAGTTATGGAACCCCTGCAGGCATTATTACATGAAAACTTTAGTTTTCTTGGACAACTGTTTCCAAGGCTGGTTTTCGAGTAGTTCAAGAGCTGGACTGGTAGAAATTAGCACTTCCTTTGCACAATCCCCTCTGTAACTGTAGATGTTTCACACTGTGGCTTGGATGCAATGCTCAGATGCATGAAACAAAGTCTGAAAAAACAACACATTAGTATTAAGATCAATAAAATCAAAGTTTTGTCATTGAAAAGAAATCCTCTTCTTCTGTCTAAGTCACTGCAGTTGTATTTCAGAATTCATTGTTTCTTAATGGCAATATCATTGTCAACAAAGCTGTGTGTAGCATCTTAAAATGCTGCTGTAGACCTCTTGTGCTTTCATCCTGATTGATAATGCATAAGGAGATTATATTGAAACAACTGGCTGTATGAAATGCCTGAACTCTGTATACAAAGACATCCAAAGTGCCTGTTGAGACGTGTTCTATGTTGTCAAGAATATACTCCTTCCTAATGGTGTCTGGGTGTGTTGTACTCTTTGGTTTTATATCTCAACCAGCACATATGTTCTGTGTCATTTGGGGTTAAAGTAAACTTGATGCTTGAAAGTTGCTGTAGCTCTACCGCCAAGATGGGTATGCCCAACTCCTCTTCTTCTGCCATAGGAAAAGAAAGACAAAGTCTCCTTTGTGACAGGCACAGGAACCGCTCTGTCTGGAAACAGTCTCCCATGAAGAGAATCCCTAACTCCTTTCATCTTCCCCTACCCACCCAGAGGTACCTCTTTCACTTTCCCTGCTCTCTCCATTCAGCCCTGCAGACCTCCTTGTCCTTCACACCTCACATCTTTTGCTTGTGCAATTTACTGTTGGATAAATGCATCTATCTGCTGCGTTACTGCATACTGATTTCTTCTGCCAGTGCCTGAGGAGAATGTCTATTCCCTTTGGCCCAAGCAAACACTTTAGAAAGGTGTTTCTCCAGGGCTCCTGTTGAGCTCCTAGTAGCCTTAGTGGTTGCAGCAGGCATTGCATACTTGCTGTAAATGACTGAGGGCATTCTCTTGCTGTTGGACAAACGTCCACATCCTTGCTACAGTCTGCAGTCCAATTGCTAAACTGCTTCCGCAGCTCTCTAAATGTCCCCTCCTGCAGTTTGTTGCTACATTTAATCACTGTTTCATCTTGCGCCTGTGTATCAAGCTACCCTTCGGTAGTCAGTATTCATTTTGAATTACCTTGGAATTCATCAGGTAACTGAGTTGTAGCAGCAAAAGGTGATGTCATAGTTTACTTCAATGCCTGTTTTGCGTAGCACTGCACTTAAGGTGAATGGTCTTTGTGGACTGTCCTTTCCACCCCTGCTAGAAACTTCAGAGAGAAAGAGGTATCTGACTGTGATTTTGCTTAGTGCTTCTTGCAGAGAACCTGGCTGCAATACTCTGTTCTCCATGCCACTTCCCAATCCTGCAGTACAGATGCCAAGTTGGAGACCCAGTAATAAAAAAAAAACCGCTAATCTGAGCCTATTTAAACATAACCACCCTTTACGTAGAAAAGATGCAGCAAGTTCCCATGTTGTACATTCTCCTGGCTTTAGGGCTTGGCTAATGGATTCTGACACAAACTGCAACTCCCGTCTGAAAAACTTCTGTTTATTCAGCATGGATGAAGCAGCCTCATGAGAATAATTATTACAAGCTATAACATCACTGATATTGGTTGATCCTTGTCATTTCATCACACACCTCTCACCGTGTGACGTTTTGTTGGCAATGTCTCGTCTTGCAGTGATCCGTCCCCTGAGGTACAATTTCCTGCTGGATGGGAGAAGCCTGCACTGGGACGATATTTCATTCTCCATTATTATGTTCGGAAGAGGAACATTTTAGTTTGTTTTAGCTCTCTTACTCCAAGTACTGCACACAGCAAAAGGACTACAGTGAAGCAGTACATGGCAAAGAAAATAGTGTGAACCTCGAACTCTGTGATCCCAGACACCTACCAACTTAAAGTACTTGCTGTTAAAGGCTGCCTGGGGGTTAATTTGTTCTGGGTTACTTCTGTGATGTTTTCCTCAGGGAGAGAAAATAACTGTGCCCGTGTCACATGTAACAAGCTAAAAGGAGAAAAAAAAAATCAAAAAAAATAAAAATGCCAGGGTAGTTTGGCCTTCTGGACATTTTTACCTTTTTTTTAGCTTGAATTCTATTTGCCTATTTAAGGTGTTACAGCTTCATCCTGCTTTTTCCTCAGCCCTTTACCCGACAAAAGAGCTCTGCGATTCTGGCTGCTAAGAGCAGCGGCTGGGAAGTCAACCCTCTAGTGGCCAGGTCCTGCATGGAGCTCCCAGCCAGCTACACCAATGCAAATCTCTGCAGGGTTGGATTCTTGTTTTGTTTGTCCGGCAATAAGTAATGAAATGAAGAAAAGTCACATTCGTGTTTAAATGCAGTGCTACCTAAATTAAGATAATGGGGGAAACACAGTATTGTTTAGTTTCCCAGTCATGAAAATATTGTAAACATTAGAGCTGGATTGATGCACTTCTTGATGACTTGGTTTTCATAAATGAAGTCCAAATATGTAATAGCTGCTCTCAATTTTCTATGAGAAGATTTATTCAAAAATAAATTTAGCTAAGGGGAAAAAAAAAGAGACAGATTTGAAAGCTGAGTTATTGCCAAGAACTCAAACATTGAAGCAGCCAGTCCCTTTTGAGACAGCTGCAACATTTCATGGTGTAAAGTCAGCGAATTTCCACACAGGCCCTGCTGCCAGAGACCACAAAATGGTTTCAAACAACGGCTCACTTCATGATATTTTTGTGTTTTTTTTTAAAGAAAGTGTCCTTGTGCTGCTGAGTGGGCAGTGTGCGCTACGTTAGCAGATTAATGAAAATGTTTCACTGGCACAAGATTTTGATTGCCCCGGCGCAAAATTGCTTGCAGATTGGAAAACAGCATGTTTCATTTCAAACTCATTCTCTTCCCATACATTAGCACTTGTCAATGCAGCCATTAAGCACAGTCAGTGCAGAAATTTAATTACAAAACCATTTATTTTATTGAAAGAAAAATAAACCCAAGCTACCTCAAATGCATTAGGTGGGTTCAAAACATGTTCGGCTGATAACACCCAAGGGTAGAGAGGCTGCTGTAAGAATAATGTTCCTTTCATGTGTGGTGGGGACTCAATATTAGAAACAGCTGCCTATAAGTCATTCTTTATTTAAGTTCTATTATGAATTAAAGAACAACTGATTTAATGAAGGAACTTTTTATATCTGACGTTACTCAGCTGTGGTATTCATTCGATCTTCCTTTAAGAAAGAGGTTAAATTTTAAATGCTAAGTAGGTGAACAGAACGATACTTTTTATTGAATACTTTTTTTTCCCCTCCTCATGTTAGCCTTTTGTTCTCCTAATGCTTAAAGAATGTAAGGTCTGTGGTATTAAAGGAAGTAACAAAAATGTGCTAAACACATCAAAAAGTAGAAAATCTGTATCTTATTTATGCCACAGAGTTCTACACTCTGCATGTCTTATAGGCATTTGGAAAGGCCCAGAATAAGGATCTCTAACAAAATGATAGATGTGGGTCAAACAGCACTCTGATGTCATGGTACATATTGCCTCTGTCTCACTACTAATGAGCTGCCAATAACAGGTCTGTTTTACTGTTCTGCTTGAAGAAGAAAAAAAGGAGTTATAACCCCAGTGGTTTGGACTGATTTGTCAATTTAAAACCCTTTTTTTTCACTTGTCTGAGATATATACCCAAAATTTCTTGCAGACATGCACTCATGTAGTCCATCCAGCTGAAGAGCCTGGAGATGTGCATGTTCAGCAGCACCCTGGAATGGATGGTAGTCAGAGAGACCACTGCTGCTTCAGGGAAAGCCATACTGCAGAGAGAAAGCTTACTGGTGGACACAACACTTCCTACAAGGAAGTGCTTCCTACTCACCACTGTCCTGTGTCACAACGTGTGTGTGTGTGCAGGGGTAGGAAAAGGAGGTGAGGTCCTCCCCACATTCCAGACAGCCAGCGCCTTACATGTGAGTTTGATCATCCCCTGCCTTAAGCTAGTATGGAAACAGATGCTATTAATGAATATAAAGGTATTTCATGCAGCCACAATACTTCATGTAATGTTTTCCTATGCTAGCCAAGATTATTATGTCATGTTCAGTAGCATTGCCTTTTGTTAACAGAATTAACAATTAAGTGCACACCTTTGTTAGAGATCATTTCCCTAACAAGACATGTTTTCACTTTTCCCAAGTTAATCGTAAAGAGGACTACTACCCTAGTTTTTTTCTGATGATTTCTAAAGTCTTTATTTGGCTTTTCCTGTCCATCCCTTCTCTCTGCCAGCAGAACTGCCGGCCAGTGGGACACATTCCTCAGCAATGTGAGGGACACATGAACCTCTTCACCTGCACTCAACACTGTGACACCGTGGATCATCCAGGAGAAAATGGCATGGCAAGAACACCATCAGCTCTGCCTGGACAGGGACCAGCCACTCTTGCCAGGGAGGTCTCCTACAACTCACCCTGCCCCATGGCCTGGCAGAGGGAAGGCACTAGAGTCATTGATGCTCCAAGTGGAGGTAATGTCTCACCTCTACATCTGAGTCTATCTTGCATTTAGGAAACCTCTGTAATGAAGCAGACACTGCACCCATTCACTTATAAGCTGGGCACAAAGTGCAGAGCAGATAAGAGTGAAGCACGCCCCAAGAGGGAGATTTCATGTCTGAATTAGGCTATTATTTATTTGTGGATTTTACATTTGTTTATCAGATGATTTTTCTCTCTCCAGTTCTCTAACAGAACTGGCACACGAAATAGTCTCGAAACCTAGGAAATCTTAGACTTGCATTTCTGTTATCATAAATAGCAGAGTGAAAGAAAAGAAACTCATAAAAATGTAGGAACCAACCAGATCCAGAATTTAGTTTCTGAGCGGATATCTAGTTCCAAGGGAGCCAACAGGTGGAAACAAATTCTCTTAAAAGATGTATGGGGGATGAGGCTCAAGGGAAAGTTAGCGCCAGGTTACAGCAGGGATCTTCCTTGGAGATGAGGAAACACGTTGTGTGTTGGAGCCCTTCTAGAGCATACCGCCTCACTCATAAAACTCCTACCAGCACAATCCTCCTCCTTCCTTCATGTCTTGCTCCACAGAAAAGCTAGTGGACTCAGTTTCCCCATTTGGTAGCTCCCCAATACATCATACTGCCCTGGGTTCAGCAGTAGCAGTACTTTTTTCTCCTCAGTAGCTGGTGCAGTGCTGTGTTTTTGACTTTCGGACTGGGAACAGCACTGATAACACCAGTGTTTTCAGTTGCTGCTCAGTAATACTTACTCTGACCAAAGACCTTCTGAGTCTCATGCTCTGCCAGGGAGGAGGGGAAGCCGGGAGGAAGCAGAGACAGCATACCTGACCCAAACTGACCAAAAAGGTATTCCATACCACAGCACGTCAGGCTCTCTGTATGAACTGGGGGCAGTTACCTGGAAGGGATAGATCACTGCTCGTTCTGGCTGCGTATCGGTTGGCGGGTGGTGAGCGGTTGTATTCTCTTTCCTTGTTATTTCCCTTATCATTATTATTCTTGGTGGCAGCAGCAGTGGTTTTGTTATATCTTAGTTACTGAACTGTTCTTATCTCCACCAGTGGGAGTTATATTCTTTTGATTCTCCTTCCCATCCCTCTTGGAACGGAGAGGAAGAATGGGGGGGGGGGGGGGGGGGAGTGGG
>JASSUY010026038.1:0-14262 GCA_032466535.1 Forpus xanthops
GGAGGGCCACGAGGATGATCAGGGGACTGGAGCACCTCCTGTATGAAGATAGGATGAGAAAGTTGGGGCTGTTCAGCATGAGGAAGAGAAGTCTGCATGGAGACCTCAGGGCAGGCTTCCAATATCTGAAGAGGGCCTATAGCGATGCTGGGGAGGGATTCTTCATTAGGGACTGCAGTGATGGGACAAGGGGTAATGGGTTAAAACTTAAACAGGGGAAGTTTAGATTGGCTATAAGGAAGAAGTTCTTTACTGTAAGGGTGATGAGGCACTGGAAAGGGTTACCCAGGAAGTTGTGAATGTTGTATCGCTGACGGTGTTCAAGGTCAGGTTGGGCAGAGCCTTGGGTGGCATGGTTTAGTGTGAGGTGTACCTGCCCCCAATTTGCTCAAGACTCATACTGGGAATGTCTCCAAACTGTTCCTCCTTTTAGCCAGGTTCTTATGCATTTCTTGACATCAAGAATTAGCTCTGCATTCTATGGAGAATATGCCCTAGTCTATTTTCAGACAGGGCCTGACAAGAAAACCAATACATTTCACAGACCTTTTCTCTCTGATAAGCTCTGCACAAGGGATGAATTGTGGGACAGTTATCAGGGGGCTAGCTTTCAAAGACATTTGGTTTCCTAACTCATGGCAGTGCTTTTAAAAAAGACAAGTAGGTACCTGAATGCCACCAGCAGTCTGACCTGAAGAATTCTAAGTGAGATGATAACAGTTACCACAATCCTTGAATTGAGTCAAAAAAGTTGCTAAGGAGGGAGCTACTGGAGCTGAGGTGGTGATTGACTATTGTAATAGATGTCTCTGTATGGAAAAAAAAGGTTCATTTTACATCACTATGATTTCTAGAGATACTAAATAGATGCTGTCCAATTCAGTATTTAAAAACAACTACAAGTCTAGCATAGATCATGAAGCCAATCTAGTTACTCAGAAGGCATGGTAGTGAAGACACATCTATCCCAAGTACTAGCACAAAAGAAGAGGGAGCAGGTGTTCTACAAGGCATTACTAATTGAAAGAGAAAAAAAGAAGAGCAGACCTTCATGTTTGTGCTTCCTCCATCTGTTTTCACCCTCTAACTATTTAAATCACACTTCTATGCACTCAGCAATTGATACATCAACATCAATTCCTTTTTTTACTTGTAACGTGGATTAGTTCTTTTTTGTAGACTCAAGGGCAAGAAAATAAACCACTGTGAGTAAAGACTGTATTTATACTCTTCAATTACTGGAAGACTTGTATGATATAATCTTCTATAAAGATCCTCTTGGGTTTGTTTTTGACTTGCCACATCTCACACTAAACAGTTTCCCTCTACTGGAACTCTGACTGTGTACTTACTACAGTCAGGTTTTTAGGAATGTTTATTAACCATTGCACCCGTAAAAACACTCATGTAGTCACATAGCTCCTTCTTTCATGGTTTAAAAGAATACATAGACAAAAACAGGGAAAAAGCAAACTACATACATTGAAAAAAAATAACATCCATGAGGACTGCAACCACCCAACAAGCTTTCAGCCACAGGTGTTACTTCTTACAATTAAACACTGCATATGAAAGTAGTTCTGTCTTAATGAATCTTTAGCAGTGGTTTCCAGGAGCTGTATACTTTCCCTTTTCTGTAGCTTTCTTCTGAATGGTAATGTTAGTATTATTTTGCTCCTAAATGTAATTACCTTGGTGCTCTTCTTTGTAATGTGTTGGTTTTGCTTTTCATTTGCGAGTAGTTAACAGACAGTGTTAAAGATCTTCTGAAAATGTGTTTTTAGTAACAGAGCAGTTTATTGAGGAATCTTTAATCAAAGTTTGTTCATAAAAAGGATAAAACCTGCTAAGGACTCTGAGGTATGATCTAGTGTGTACTGTCAAGTCTCTCTTTTAGATGAAGTTTTCATTTCTATTTGTTCTTGTAGTATTGCAGATCATTCTTCAGTGCAGTAATGCTGCTTCTGTCTTTGAGTTCACCTTACTACAAATGTTAAATATGAGTAATTTCCTTGTTTGTGTGTTTGCTTTAATTTGTTCTCAGACACTTCAGAAGTTATAGTAAGTTTAAACAACTTGCTCCATGGGGTTCTGGTTAAATGCTTTTTACTGTTTGTAAAGTGCTCCCTTTTGTTCAGGCTTGGATAACACCAAAACTAAGGAGCCTGAAAGCTTCCCTTAAATAACCTTTCTGGTGAGACACAGAAACATTTTAGTAGATTGGGGGTGAGCTGTTGGGTTTTTTGTGCTGTTTTTCAGTTTGTACCTTTTAAAACTGTAGGCGACTATAGGAGGAACTTAAAAAAGCAAAATGAGTAGTTCACACTTCTGTGCTGTTTGCTGGGAGTCACTATGTCTGTGGGTGCCTTTAGTCTGTGATGTGAAAAGTGCTTGTATATTTGCCTGTGAACAGTGGTCTTCTTATTGATGTATCAAGACCTTACCATGCTCAGTGTGAACTTCTGTGCGCAATAGAAGACAAGCTTCAAATTCCTGTCTCCTCTTTGAGTTTTCTGCTAGCTAACAGGGGACTGTGCTCTACTCTTTTTGTCTCTTTTCTTCTTACTAGACACCTTTTTTGGAGGAGTTTTGGGGTTTGATAGCTGTGGCAGCCTGAGAAAACTGCATGTGCTATGCAAAAAATAGTGCCAGGTTCTTTAGCCTACCTACTTGAATATTTCTGTAAGCAACGTTAAGTTTGTCCTAAAGTAAATAAAGTGGAATGTAGGTGTTAATAATGCGCCAGTGTATGCCAGAGGTTCTTTTCAAAAGCTAGGATAAAATAAAATGCAAGGCTGTATGCACAGCCTCTGCTTTGAACGATTGTTTTCAGATTATACAGTTAAGTAATTGCATAGTTGGATTATTTAGCCTGTAAAGTGAGCATTTTTCAGTGTATAAAGTGTCAGATATTTGGCCTTTAACATCAGAACACAGGATGGATATCTCAGTACTGCTTCTTGTGACCAAGGTTGACAGCAAGGGGTCTTTCTACCGCTTTCTAACCCCTTCTCCGCTACCCATGAGTGGGGCTCCTGAGTATGCATCTCATATCTTTCTGTGTTACTTGTGTGGCACTAAGGGACTTGGAGATGACTTAAAAAGCAAATGGCTGAGGCTGGATCAGTTTCTCACTGGTGAAGTGATGGTGCCTTTCCAGATGGCTTTACCTGCCTACCACACATGGCTCAGCTGCCCGAAGGGGCCTTGTAGCAATATAGACCCTTTGCAATGCTCCCACCAGGCTCCTACAGTACTGGATTGTAGCCTGAAAGAGGAGAGTAGAGGCAGCTTCAATGACAGAATGAGACTTAGTTCAGGCCCATCTGAAAGACGAGTATGGCAGGGGGCTGCCATGTGTATTATTAGTTGCTTTTACTGTGTGGGATGATGATATAACTGAAGTCTGAATCTGATGCATGAAGAATAATTTGAATGTGGTTACTTCATTACTTTTTGAAGGTATTTTAGGAACTGCTTTTCCTCTTGAGATGGTGAGGTGGAGATCTACAAGCCAAGCAAGCAAAAACACCCTTCAAAAGTCTCCCTCTGAAAACAAAGCTCTTCTTTTATTGTTGCCCATAAGATTTCTTGAAATGGAGTTTCTCATTTGGCTTCAAAATAAGCTTTTCCCCTCTCCCTGGATTAGCACAAAGAACTTCCTGCTTCACTTTTAAACCAAAACTGTGGCTTTCCACACTTTGTTTCTGGTTCTTGTAGATTGCTTAATTTTTTTCCTCCCCTTCAGTTTGGTTGAAGGGAGAGTAAAACTGTGTATGGAAGCTGAGGAAAATGCTGCTTTTCATACTTCATTGGACTTCCATTGTAAGTATATTGCGGAGTAGTAAAACTTTCCATCATCCCTGCATAGGCTGCCTTTTATTTTTTTAAGCTGGTAGTACATTTCCTTCTCTTTCTCCATCCCTGAGAAAGGACTGAGAAGGAGGGATGAAAGGAATTGAAGGCAAATGCTCATGAAACTGATGGATTTTTTGTTTCATGCAGCTGAAAGGGAGGGATAAAACACATTAGTAAACTTTAAGGTTTGCCTTCAGATATCTTTCACCAACATCTTGAATATTAATGAACCGGAGTGATCAAGGGAGAGGAGGAACTGAGGACTGGGTAGTTTAATGAAAAAAAAAAACCCACCTAAATTAAGAAATCTAAAATGAGATGCCCCAATTTTCCCAAATCCTCAAACCCAGAGATTAAAACGACATTGAGAACTTTCTTAATGTATTGCCATTAGCCTCTTTATCAAATATACTAGAATCTATTGCACTCTGTAAGAGTATCGGTTATAAATCGGTGTATAATCATTCTTTTTATATACCTGCTGCCACAGCATAAGGAAAAGACTGAAAATCCTTTCTTGGGCACCAAAGTATATGAAAAGAAAACCAAGAAACTTTCCTTTTTATCCTTCACCGCTTCTGCTATGTGTGTATGCAAGTGTCCTGCTTTTGCAGTTTTAAATTGCTGTGTCTCTCGTCCATGATGGTGAAAATACAGTAACAAAGTCAATATGCATGCATGCAATATTCTTTAATAATAGGAAGGTTTGTTTGTATCAGATTTTTAACCCTCCTATGAAGTTTTCTAATTAATAAAAGGAGCTATTTCATCCTTCTAGTACATAAGTGGTAAAATAAGGTTGGTTTCATTAGTGGTTTTTTGTTTGTTTGGATTTTTTGGTGGCTTTTTTTTTTTCTTTTTTGCCCTTTTTCAACTTAAGATTTTTACTTAAAGGCTTTTTTTCTCTCCCCCCCCCCATGTTACATCTTCCCTCCACAACGCCTCCTTTTCCTTAAAGCTATTTTAACCTAAGCTTTCTGATGTAAAAACCAAGCATGTAGCTCTGCTTTTTAGGCATCATAGAGTAGAACTCAGCTACATAAATGCCTAATGGCATTTTAGATGTGCTACAGCATACTAAGTGGTCTCTAGTCACCCCTTTAGAACAGCAAAAGCTTCCTCTCATCTTCTCATACCTACATTCTTTGTATAGATGTTTGGTTGCATTATGGATATTAAGTGTGGTTATAGTCTCCTTATTTAAGTATTTGAGGAGCTCTCAGCATTATTGTCTCTAATGTGTGTTGATAAAAGTTGCATGTTAGAGTAGTGGCTTTAGGCAGCAGTATGATCAAGATAAAATTGTCTGAAGATTAGTTCAAAAATAAAGGTGTCATTAGCAAAGATGATTAGTTTGGTCAGCTGCATTTAATGAAGCTTGAGGCAAGCTTCTGTTATTGGCCGTACTGCCAAATAGCTGTATATACTGTATCTTGTGAAACCTAGGTGTTAAGAACTCCTACCTAAATTTGTACAGCACTCTTGTCCTTTAGCATTGTGACAGTAAAATAGCTCTTGAAAATACTCTGTCGGTTACATAGACGAATAAAGTTCTCAGAGGGTACTGTCATATTTCATTTATTGGCTGTAAGATACTGCTGATGCAACATTTTTTTTCCTCTGTCAGAATTAAAGGCCTGAGGTGGCTGATTTGTTCACTTGAAGTTTTTCCCCTGTTCCCACCTTGCTCAATCTATACCCGCAATTCAGCCTTCAAGTTGAATCCTCCAATAGGTAGCTGGTAGCATCTTGTGGTGTTTTCTGTTTGGGGTTCTGAGATCACTCAGACATTTAGAAGCAATATTTAGTGCTATGGCTAATACTCTGTCTGATGGCTGATGGTGTCCTGTGGCATCTGGAGATTTATTTGTGTATAGCTTCAAGTGTCTGGCATCTCAGCCACAAAGCAGCCTATGCTTCCACATCTGCAAGTAGTAGCTTCTTTGCCTGTTAAGATTTTTAAGGGCCATGCGTTAAAACCAGCATGTACCATTCTAAAATATATTTAAATGCGGAACAAAAAAAGCTCACATACCTAATTTGCATGCTTCAGTAGGTTGGTTTTTATTCCAGCTTTGTAAATCCAGGGCTGCTGAACACTGGTGGCAGTGTTGTACAGGACAGTTCTGAGGGGCTGCAGGTAACTGCTGCTACATAGAATTGTCCTGTAGGGTTTTATCTGGGTGGGTCTCCCAGGACCTCTGAGTTTGCTGTCCATCGCCTCTTTCCTTCTCCCCCTTCCAGCCACAGTTGTAGCTCAGCCTTTTTTGCTTTACCCAAATAGCTGAAATGGATCCAGCCCTTAGCAGAGGCCTGAAAACAAAAAAACAACCTTAAACCAAAACACCACTCAGCCAGTTTTTAGCATTGTTGTGCTGATCAGAGGCAGCTGCTGACATGGTGTTAAATGCAGCAGGTGATTTCTTCCAGGGTTTTAGGGACTGACTCTTCCAATATGCTGAAAAACAACCATGAAGTTGCTTCAGCAACTCCTGTGAATCTGATAGGCCTCTATCAAAGTTCATTTGGAGAGAAAATAGTAACACCACGACTACCAAAATCCTCCCATCTCTGCTTTTATGACCCTTCTGTCAGCTCTGGTGGGCTGAAGGAGCCAATTCTAATCCTGAACCTAACTATTCTGTCTTCAGCTGGAGTAACTCTGCCACTTGGTACCTTCTAGAGATGACAAGGATAAAGACATTAGTGCCTGCCCGTCAGCAGAAATGCTTCTTTTGACAAGATAAGCTTTGAGATTTGAATGGTCTAATGAAGAAAAGTCTGTGGTGATTAAACATCTTGTGCTTTCTTTTTCGTTTAGTGTGACTGTTAATGGCAATGACCCAAAGCCACATCCTGCACTATGGTGCAATAAAGCCACACTGTCAGCTCCTCCCTTCAGAAATGGAGCACTGCAAAACTGAGTAGTCGAAAGGAAGGTTCTAACACCACATGCGGTTCTGGAAATACAGAAATAACATACTTGGGTTGAGCTTCAGTGCTGGGCATTTTGATGTCCAGCTGTGTGCAGTCAGCTTGGGACATTTTATACAGTAGGGGAGCTTTTTCTTCATAGCCTGGCTGTTTTAAGCTCGTGTTTAAGCCATTTGGGGTATGTGAGTGGAGAACATCCTAACTGCTCTGCACCACACAAGCTTCACGTGCTTTCTCAAAATGCTTTGGGAAGTTGGGTGGCAGAAGGTGAACGGCAGGAAGGCGGTGTGCCTAATGAGATGCCTGGGTGATGGATGCCTTGGGCACCCTTCTGCAGCTGGCACCTGAGAGAGTAGGAGGGTAGAAGTGGTGTGTGAATGCAGTGGGAAGGTCAGTGCAGTTTGCTAAAGTAGGACTTGTCACTTCCTCAACAACTTGTGGGTAAGAGAGCTGGGCACTGAAGCACAAAAAGGCCTTCACCAGACACTTTGGTGTGAGGGTAGCTGTTGCACGTCCTGGAGTAGTAGGTGAGCTTTGTGGGTTTATGTTGCCTTGCCCGCTCTCTGGGGAAGGATACTTATGCATTAGTGCTAATCTAGGACCAATACAATCTTTCTGTTGCTGTCATTTCTGTGGTTTTGGTTCAGAGGTAGGAGGGGAAAAAGATGAACCTAAACTACGTAGTGTAGGAATTGCCACTGTTTGGAGTGATGGATGCTGTTGGGGTGTCTTTAAGGGGAAGCGAGCACATCCAGCCTGCAGCAGAGCTCAGAGGCTGAAAGGTGCAGGGGCTGAGAGGGGTAGAACAGAAGACCAGAACTGAGGTAATGAAATCCCTTCAAGGAGAAGCTCAGCATGAGGAAGGGTGAAACAAACTTTGTTTTAATGGGAACTTGTACTTAAAATACTTCTTTTTCCTTTCAGTAATAGATTTTTCATGATAAACTTATACCACTGTTATTCCATATTTAAAGATCCAGGCCTTGTCTAATTGCATACCTGAGTGTTTAATTCCTTGTGAGTTTAAAGAGGCGCAGCCACCTGATCTGGACAGAGGTAGAGGCATGACAGATAGTGATGATTCCGATGCTCATACAAAAAGGGAGAAAAACTACAGCAAAGTGCACGGTGAAACAACTCTGTGTAGAGATTTATACCGCAATAATTATTCTATTTAAAAATTGTCTCCTGGGACATGACACATGAGCACTGACATATACATGATAATATACTGACATATACATGAAAAATACATGAGAACTGACAACTGAGGGGCAGGAAAGGAGCAGGAAGAGGGGATAAATGTCTGGAAGTTACAGACTGGAGGTAACAGGAAGCTGGGTGAGAAGGGTGAAGAACTAGATCCACGATTGTGTGCTTTTCCTGTCTTATTAATAAGAAATTGGGTGCTCCTGAGTTGATGAGAATGTACTACTATTATTATTCTTTATTAATTTATATGCATTCTTTTTTTCACTTCTCTCTCCCTTAAAGTCAGGGTAAAAAGATACTGCAAGCAGGCAGTAAGGCAGTACCTTCAGTGGAAAAACTGTTGTGCTTAGGTGTGGTGTGTGTTGGGTTTTTTATTTGAGCTAACTAGATATAATCTCAGAGCAGAATTACTACTAATAAGGGAAGCAGTGTGCTGCATCCACTACATTTGGCAGTGTTCTTTATTCTATGTTACACTTCAGCCATGTTTGGCAGCAGGGTGATAACAGAAGCTTCAGTGAACTTTGGATGCTGCATCCATTTTGGCTATCATAGTAGTCATCCCACAAGAATAGTGTCAACAATTTGGGCAGTAAAGGGAGATACCATGCATCTTTATACAACCTAACGCAATGGGATCCTGATACTGGGACTAACACCTGTAAGGAATGAATTGCAGAAGATATGTAAGAAATATTATGCAGTCATTGCATCATGTCACATAATACTGTGACTGAGAAAGCTCTCTTGATTAGATATGTTGCTCATGATTTAGAAAAGGTACTGGTGGTCATGAACTGAAAGTCTGTTCTAACGGGGAAAATATAGGGTAAGAGAAGTGGATCAGTTTTGATGAAATCTGTTGAATGTTCCAAACTAGAAAAGGGAACACAGACAACATACTGTTCTTGGAAGCATTTCAGAACTACCAGTTTCACCTGGCTGTTCTGCTTCTTCCCTGGCCTGTAGAGATGGATGCCTACAACAAACAGCCTGTGAGTCCACACACTTGCAACAAAGGGGAGTCAAACATACCAGATATTTTCACCAGATATTCTGCAATGGTTGAATAAAGGTGAGCAAAGAAAAACGTATAAATTGTAAGCAAGTTTAAACTAATGGTTTGTTTAACCAGCAGCATCGTCGTACAAAATACCCAGTATTGGATGGTAGCCCAGACGACCTTGGTCTGTATTTTTAGAGCAGAACTGCTCTACTGCTCCATCTAGCGTTATTTGGCCCTGTTAAAAGCCAGGGCTGGACCTAATTAAATAAACTCGGTATCTGACAGGGGCCTAATCTAGTACCATTGTATTTCATGCTCATTTCTGCCCTTACATTGCCAGACTGCCCTCTGCCAAAGTCCACAGTAGTTGATTTGAAATCACTTCACATTAACTAATTTTCATAAGCATGGTAGAAATCTTCCTATATTCGTCCCAGAATGGTGACTGAATTTTGTAGGAGTAACTCCAGCAATAGGGACCTTCAAAGTGTTTCCCTACTGAATTTACTCTTTAGTGCAAAGTAAGGAGGGAAAGGTGATATTCAAACGGAATTGTAATATGTTGGTTTTGTGGTGACTTTCATGTTGTGTAATGTGACAGGCATCTCTTTTACTAGCAACATTTTTTAAGCATGTCCTAAAAATCAGTGCTGGTAAAGCAGGGTTCATGTGATGGGAGATGTAGGGAAAAACTAAGTTTCTAAATGTCTTTTAGCCTACTACAAAAATACATGAAGTTGTGTTATCTCTCATGGTTGTCTGGATTGTTTTATTTAAAGTAATAAATTCTGCTCTACTCCTCCTCATGCAAATGACTAAAATGCAGAGAGGCTGTAAATTACATGGCTGCTTCAGTCCTGCCTGGTGCCTGGATCTATCAGTTCTAATCCAGAAATCCCACAGTGGAAATGCAGCACTGCTGAACACTGACACTTCCACACTTCAGTGGACACAGGTTCAGCAAAGGGCTCTGTGCAATGGGGATGTTCAGCTGATCCTGAGGTCGCTGCCTTGTCCTTTCCCATGTCTGGATTTGCCCCTTCCCCAGCCTGCCTTCATGAGCTCTCATGTTGTGCTGCTGGTATAATACACTGCAAGTCAAACACATTTTTTTTTGTTAAAAGTCAACTCTTTCATAATAAGAAGTGCAAACTGAAATAAAAAGTGCAATCCACATCTTTTTAACAGTACAGCAGAACATTAAACTGACAAATATAAAATAATCGAATATACAGTCTTACTTAGAATTTTACAGAAAAATAATCAGATAAAGTGCAAATAAAAATATATATATCTTTTTTTTTTTTAGATGTTTTCATATGTTTGCAAACACAATTGATTTTTAACAGCAAAGTATTTACAGTTTGGCAGTCTGTGAGCTGCTGATAGAAAGTTCTTCAGTTGTTAGAACAAGCACTGGTTTCTCATCTTTCAAGTTCTGCTTCCAGGATTTCTCCCGTGTCAACGTCCATGGGATACATGCTTTTCTCTGGCAAGCTGTTCTGTGAAGGAATGTTGCTGTATTTCCCACTCAGCCACTCTTGCTTCACTTTGCTTTTCCAGTAATTTCTCAGTAATGTGATCTGATGGAAAAACAGACAGCTCAAGTCTTGGAAGTGAACTGATTTCAGCTGCATCCAATGCAAGTAAGTTTTTGCATTGGAAGAGTAATGCTAGAAAAAGGATTTCAAATGTGTCTTTGGATATGTAGACTAAGCCCAGGAAAGTACGCTGCTACCAAGAAGCAGACCTTCATCTATTTCCAACTTTTCTGTTCTAAGTTGGGTGGAGAATCACTTCTTGCCTTAATTCCTTAAAGGTCAGGATGAAAACTGTAAACCAGGAATTCATCTTCTTCCTTACTCCTTAAAAGAGATGACTTCCACTTTCTCTTCCTACTGAGGTTACTTGTGACCTTTAACCCATCTGGGCTCTTAATACAGGCTGGCTGGTTTCTTCTCTTCAGCCTGTAGTGCAACCTTTTGTTGCAGGAAAACTTTCTTCAACCTTTCAGTGCAAGAAGATTCTGATTGTGTGTTTGTTCCTTCTACTTCAATCCCCACCAGGTAAGACAGAGAATCAGTACAGGTAGTTCTGCCAATTCCTGTGCAAGAGTAGCAAAATCTGTACATTCAAAAGGCAACCACAAAAAACTCGTGGCTTTGCCTCATACTGAAACACCTCTACGTGTCGGAGCCCAGAACTAGGCTGGTTTGGGTTTGGGTTTTCTTTTTTTGCTGCTGCATCTCTCTTTTCAACCCTCCATGGTCCCCCTGCTCTTGAACACACCAGCTAAAACAAGATGGGGAATCACGCTCTATCTGGTCCAGAGTAGTAACTGTTAAACCTCTCTCTTCCTGATCTACCTCAGCTTGCAGGCTGCGATAGATCTTCCAGTGTGATCAGCTCTGAACTCCTCAGAGCAGCTGTAACTGGGAAAGTGTGTGGGGAGAGCTTCAACACAGCTTCTCAGAGCTTCTCCTTGTTCCCTTGTCTCTACCCTGTTTTGTTTTCCTTCCTCCTGGATGCATGTTGCTTAAGGTGTAATGAAGCAGAGCTACCCAAGATGCAATTCTGGGAAGTCATTCCTCACCAGAACTATTCCCATCAAATACAACCAGAGAGCACATACTGCCAAGTGGGGGTATGTTGTCTTCTATCCCCCAGCCCTGCTTAAGGGGATGCAGGCTTTCTTCCATGCTAGGGCTGTGTAGGCTTTGATGTGATGAGCCACAGAACCATAGAATGGTTTGGGTTGGAAGGGACCTTAAAGATTATCCAGTTCCAACCCCCTGTCAATGGCAGGGACTCCTTCCACTAGACCAGATTCCTAAAAGCCCTGGCTCTGAACACTTCAAGGATGGGGCATCCACAGCATCAGTTCTGAGGCTGTGTGGGGCAGTGAGGACTATAGGGAGCAACCTCAGCTGGCCAGATCTGGTCCTGGACACGAAGCAGGTCAGCCTGGACTCATCCCGGTGTGTATTTTACCAGATGTTCAGCTGTTGGGATGCACTACTGAGCCACGCTGTGATTACAGCGGTTCTCCCATTACCCTGGGACAGATGAGCTGTGCTGAAGTAATCTGACATGCTTTTATTGCCAATCGCAGAAGCCTAAGCGCTGCCGACACGACGTCGCTGGCGTTACATTTACCTTCCAGGAATACCCGTTTCCTCGGTCGCAGTCGACCTCCCGCTGGCACACAGCCCGCACGCTCAGGCAGTGGTGTCTCCATAGGCGATCGTTGCCTTCGATGACGCGGTGCCAGCCCTTGCATGTCACGGACGCGTGACACAAGCTCTCAACGTCGAGGTCGCTGAAGATCCGGGAGCTGACCTCGGGTGGGAGGACAGCCACGAAGTCAGCCGGGCCTCCTCCTCCTCCTCGGCCGGAGGGGAGGAGCGCGGGTCCGCCGGCGGCAGCGCGCTCCCCATCCATCCCCGCGGCCTCGGGGCGGGGAGGGCACCGCCGGTCACCGCGGGGTGCTGCGGTGCGCGGTCCGCGGTGCCGGTTCCGAGCCCGCCGGCATGGCGCTGACCGAGGGGCACCCGTGTGCCTTGGGGGACCGCGGTCTGTGCGCTGAGGAGAACCCTTCCGCTTCCCGGCTCTGCGGTGCACGTCATATGACGGAGCGTCCTTCCGTCATCCGCCGGCGCGCCAGCGGGCGTCCGGAGAGCCTCGGTGGTGCCATCGGCCGAGCCGTGCTCCGTCCCGGTCCCCCCGAGGTGAGCCCGGTCCCGCGCCTGAACCGGTGCATCACCTCACGGGCTCCCCTCCGAGGGGCCCGGCTGCGGCCTTCCCCTCCTCGGCATGCCGTGTGGCGGAGGGCGCACGTCCTGGCCCTACCGAGGGCTGCGCTCCGCCGAGCTCGGGTGGTTTTGTGTCTCCATCCCCCATGTTCGGGCGGCACACACCAAGGTTGGAGCCGTGAGGAACCACGGCCTCTCGGGAAGCACGCGGAGGGGCCCGTGGTGTGGGGCACTGCTCGGTCTCCTGCGTTCCTCTTCAGGAGGCGATCGACGGTGCGGCCCATCAGTGTGCTCCCTGTAAGGCGGGAAGGGGCGGCAGCGGCTCCCGAGTGGTGCTGGTCGGTGCCTACAGCGGTAATTAAACATACAGAGTTCTGCATTGTGAGGGTGGTGGGACACCGGCACAGGGTGTCCAGAGAAGCTGTGGCTGCCCTAGAAATGTCCAAAGCCAGGTTGGACGGGGCTTGGAGCAACCTGGTCTAGTGGAAGGTGGCCCTGCCCATAGTAGATGATTGTAATTAGGTGAGCTTTAATGTGAATTGTGAAGGTGAAGGGTTGAAAGGAAAGCAGTTGCAGTTTTGGTGCACTTTCAGGTGAGGTGGCTCTGAAATGAGACTTTTAAAACCAGCGCTTGAGTGTGTGATGGCACCTCAGAGCTGCAGAATTGTAACCTTTAGTGAGGGCTAGGCAGGAAGTGCTGGATTCATTGGGTGGCTGATCCCGAAAACTGGGTCTTAATGTTACCTCACTTGTACTGTAGAATCCAATTTTGGGAACTTTCAAAGATTTACAGAAAAATTCTAAGCTGTGTTTTCAGCTTTCTCAGAGTTTTGTCATGTCAGTGGCTGGTATAAATGAAGTACTTAAAGCCCAAATCGCTACAGTGGTGCTCAGCAGAGTTGCAACATTTTTTATTCAAAATATTTCTTGTGGAAAGTAGAAAGGAAGGAATGCTTGTTTGATGTGTGTGTCATATTCAGTTTAGAAGTGTGTTAATGGTCAATGTTCAGACCAGCGTCTGTGTTTGAGTTAAAAAGTACATGTCTGTGTTTGTTTGAATAACTAAAACTTATTTTGCTGTGCCAGAAAAAAGCCAGGAGGCTGGTACGCAAGAAACACCTAGTGTCCCCCCAGCTGAGGCGTCTCACAGTCCGCTGTTAATAGAACCAGTTTGTTCCAGCTCTGAGGTACAGGGAGCTGCAAAAATGACAAAAAATGCTGCTACTTCCAGGCATGCGGTGGGTAATTAATTTTTTAAATTTTAAATTAATTTTGGTACTTAATTTTTGAATTAAATTTTAACATTTGTAGGCGCGTATTGAAAGTTAAAAAGGTGTTGTGTTTTCTAAACCCATTCCTTTATTTTCTCTGAGAAGTAAATTAGGACAAGTTTGTGTGTTCAAAATATCTGTTGTTTATTTATTCTACTCTGCTCTCGTGAGACCTCACTTGGAGTACTGTGTGCAGTTCTGGTGTCCTCAACATCAAAAGGACATGGAA